>JANTPZ010009971.1:0-11300 GCA_025593235.1 Vachellia pachyceras | reverse complement strand
TGCACGTAAGCCGAGACAAAACCATCTCGAAATTCATAAAAACCATCTTGAAATCCGTAAAACCATCTCGAAATTCCCAAAATGCCTCAAAATCTGCAAAATCCATTTTCCCAACGGAGTTCCCAAACAAGCACTAACAAGTTTCGAAAATAAAGATGATGATTATATTTTATGGAAATAGAGACAAGATTTCAAAAAGAAAGATCAGAAAAAATTATCAAACATAGGCTTAGAACTGAGTAAAAAAACTAGATCCAAGTGGCATGAATTCATCTTAATTGGAGGTAAGGACCTAAATAACAGAGCAATTTCATTAATAAGTTCCTTGAAAACATTCAATCCCACTGATATCAAAATATGATGAAGGATAAAATTTGCAATTTAACATGTTCAAATAAGCAGGCACAATTAGTTTATCAGAGTAGAACTTTCATTTCAAGGGACGCATAGCTGATTACGTAGAGGTTATACTAACGATGATTACAGAATGTCATAATAGCACAAAGCAGCTTGCATTGTATATAGTGCCTACTGAAGAAACGCAAAACTAAGAGTTCAACATGCAAGGGGCTAGATGGAAAACAAATGATAAAATTTATCATTCAACATATTTGTGGTGTTCTCAAGCTCCTTTGTAACCTCTTGTGCGCGTAACTCAGCTGCTTTCTGTGCTGCTTCAGCTTGTCGTTTTTCTGAACGAGCATGAGCAGCAGCAGTGATGGCAGCATCAAGTTCTCTTTCCAGTGTTTCCACTCTTTGTTCAAGGACCTAGAGAAAGGATGATTGAAATATATTAGTCTCGTGCTGGAATAAAAATAGTTGATTCCATAAAACAGAATATCAACACATAAAGACATTTGGAATCCCTAAGTCTAAAATTCATTTGCTTATCGTTATTTCAATGATAAACTTGAGTGAAGGTTATAGCATTTATATCCTGTTGCGTTAGAAATAGAAGTAAGAGTGGTGGATTGGAATTATATATCTCTACCCCACTTTCTAAAAATGTAGGTACAGGTTACTGAGGTTTACTGAAAATATTATTTAATTCAAAAAATAGCAAATAATGATTTAGTCCTGAAATGCCATTATCCTCTGAAAGAAGTCCTCAAAAGTAAAGCCTCAAAATTTAGTGTCCCAAAAATCTTTTTCAAAATCACATTGGCCATTCTGTTCTAAGAACAATCTAATAGAAGTACGGATGGGACACAAACTGAAGTCCGCAAGACCCTTAACTGAGGTTACTTGTTTAGCTTGGTGAACTTTGCCCTAAAACCCATGTTAATTGAAGACCATTTGAATTTTGAACTACATATATAGACCTTTCTGCTATACCTTGTAATCAGAATATAAATAAGAGTTTTTGTTAAAACAGCTTCACTTTGTCAAAGGTTTACATATAAATGTTGAAACAATAACTAGGATTAGCACTTTAGCCATTGATGGTTTACGAACCCAGCTCTCAGGATTCAGGACATCCTAAACCCAACGGTCCAGGACAGAACAGATTAAGCAAAGAACCACTGATACGACTTAGTTCCAAATGAAAATCTACTGCACAGAACAGGTACTTTATTTACTGAGAGTAAGATGAATGAGCCTATGCCTTCGCACATAGAAGAGTCAAAAGAGCAGAGCAGTTAATTAAGTATGGTACCTATATGTGAATAATTTATTATTTCTACGATATAAGTCCTTCAAGTTGACTAGAAAGATGCCAATAATCATTTCAAGACTCGCACATATTAAGTCTCCCTGATACAATTATTTATAAAGGTCATACATGAAAGGATTCAATCTGTAGCATCACTTCGTTTGATGAACAAACAATTTTGCGCCAATCAAAGAATTTTGGATCATGATCGGTCGTAGCAATGAGCTGGCTCATGCACAAGATTTCAGGCACCTTAAAATCTGCAAAGCCTACTTGATTACCAAGTTTAGAATTTCAGCAATTGTCATGCGCATAAACCCCGACGGGGGGGCGGGGGGATTAAAACTACTCAAGAGAGAGTTCAGATCGTACGATGGCTAAAATCGTCGATCACATCCAACTTTAGCAAGATCCTTCTTAATTACCCAACATAATCCATTCCTTGCTTGACAAATTACCTGTACGACCACGTTGGCCTCAAAAATCAAGAGCAAGATGAAAAAACAGAAAATTTTTCCCATTGAAGGCACAAACCTTGATGGTGCGGGCTTGTTCAGCAGTGAGGGAGGCTTTGGCGAAAGTCTCATCGTCCACGAAAACAGCTTTCTTGAGGAGAAGCTTCTGGAGAGACTCCAAATTGGAAGCCATCTCCGTCAGATTCGTTATGGCTCCGTTCCATCTCTCGCTCCCTCTTCCTCTCTCCTCCATGCGCCAAACACTCTGCTTCAAGAGTCAACTTCATCCTCATTCCAGCCCGCTCGCTTTTTATTCGGCTCCAGAAGCAAACACTGAAAAGCCGGCAGGAGAATGAAGGCACCATCATCGGCTTTACCGATCAAGGCAAGCAAGCTGACTCCAAAAGTTCTTTTTTGGGTAAAGTAAGAACTAAGAAAGCCCGACAAAACTTTAAATTAGAATAAAAAACCGGATAGTTACCCACAAACCCCAAATGTCAAATAAGAGAAACTTGTGTGCATGTTTTGGGAAACAACTTTTTCGAACCGTATACAGATAAATTAAGATAAAAATATTTTAAAATTCATAAAAAATATTTTAAAATCTATAAAAAAGCATATGGAAATCTATAAATTATCTCAAAATCTGTAACTCCTTTCTCTTAACAAATTCTTAAACACACACTGTAAAAATCATTTTAATGATAAGTTAATGTATTACCAATAACAAGTTACAGTGACTCAAATGACAAGCCAGAATAACATAATTGACAAGTTAGGTTATGATAAGTCACAGTGCCACCACTAAGTTAATTGTCACTAATAATAAATTATGATAAAAACTTCTTCTTCTTTTTTTTTTTGGCTTAAACACTCCTTACAAATTACAAGCCTCACGAAACATCCAATTCCCCCAATATCCAATATCTACCTTTACAATATTATACAAAATTAGTTTAGAAATTATCAGCAATACTTACTTTAACTTCGCTTCACCTTTTTTGGATTAAAGAAGTTAAATATATTACTTTAAATTATTTTATATTTATTTTTTAAAAAAATTAATTTTGTTAATTTATTAATTGATATATAATCTAATGATACATATAAATAAATATTTTTAATTAATGTATTTAGCTTCATTAATCTCTCAACAAAAAGTCAGTTGATTCTTACATCAAGAACATAATATAGTATTATTCATAGCTTTTTGTTAAAAGAAAACACCATTTTAACTTTTGACTTTGCTATGTGACTATGGGCGTATTTGAAATAACGTTCCAAAAGCCAAACGCACGTTCAACAGTATCTTTCTGTAAAAAAAAATAATTTCCTCCACATATTTATATCGACTTACGTAAAAGTACTTCTCTACCCCGTTTCCAAACGGGCACTATGTCATTCATCATTATCAAATTACTATAGTGACACAAGCCTTCTACAAATCCATATCATCATTAGATCATAGGTGGATTTATTTTTTAAGCTGGAACTCAAAGTGCCATGACTTATTCCCTACTACTCAAAAAATCATGAAGTGACATAGTTGATGGCTACTTGATTATGGTGCTTTCCAATGCATTAAAGTCAATCGATGTTAAGATGATCATAGGAAGAATGCTAAGACTTCTAAATGGGGACAAAAGTTAGATCAAATTAATTACGTCAATTAGGTCCATGAAGCCAATAAGGTTGTGCCACCTATATTAAATTAAATTATCCATGTCAGCACTTGACCCTAGTACACTGCCAAACCACTATTACACGAGGTGTTTGGTTCAATTGCATAAAAGAGAATTACATGTAATCTTGATGCGTTATATTGATTATATTGTTTGTTTATCCTAATAAATTACAACGGATTATATTAAATCAAGTAATTTCTATTACATAACTTTGGTTATGTATTCCGGATTATGACTTATATGAATTAACATGTGGGTACTGGTATCTTTCATAAATCAGTATTTATACATTTATATCTTTCATTTTTAGTCTTAATGAAATTAAAAAGTTTACTTTACATTCTTTATTTTTAATTGATAAAATATAAATTTCATTTCATAACAAATCAAACAAATGCCATATAATCTTTATTATATTACATTGATTTCATTTCCTTCCTATAATCTCCGTGTGTTAATAAATTGGGGTGGGTGAATATGGAAATGGAATTCATTTTCATCATAAGGCTTGTTTAGTACACAGTTTTGATCATGGAACTGGCTTCCATCAAAATGCTTTGAATTGAATTACATGAGTTAGCCTATGGAATTGGATAAAAATCCATGGAATTCCATTTTTACCCTCCAGCAACAATTACCCACAGCGAACTCCAACAGCAACGATGAGACACAGCGACCTCCAGCAACCGCCACCCACAATGGTGAATCCAGCAACAACTATTGCTAATCCAACAACTACAACCCACGAGATGACGACCCACGACTTCGGTTTCGACGGTGACCCACGATTGCAGATTGAGAGATGGGTTAAAGAATTTAAAAATATTTTTTAATTTAGAAGGACTTTTAGGTCTTTTCATATAAAAATCATCTATCATTTCCATTTCGATATCCATTTACATTTCTATATCCATCAAAATGAATTCTGCGTACCAAACAAGCCATAAGAGATGCCACGAATGTTAATTAAGGGAAGGCCCCACATGTTTCTCTTAGTTTTGCATGGGAATAATTCAGAGAAGGCAGTTTACATATTGTTGTGGGAGGATGACAACACTGCTTTGACAATATCAAATTATTGACCTTGCGATAGTGAACAAATTTGAAGTTAGCAAATTTAAAGAAGGCAGTGTACGTGTTTATAAGTAGGGGAAAAAAGAAACAGGGATGTGTACAAATATGCTAGTTCAACGTCATTTTTTTACATAGAAGGAAAATGAAGGAAGTAAAAAGAAAAGGGAGAAAAATAGATACAGTGACAATAAATAGCAGCAGAGAGTATGAGGTCCAAGGGAACAGAGAGAATATAATATAGCAAAAGAGCTGAGGAGGTGGCTATATCCAGAAGACAAATATTTATGAGATTTTATTCGACTATTCTAGAATTTTGGCAGGATCAATTTATGCCAACTATACTTTCATTAAATTTGGCCTTACCAGACAACCCTTATTGCCAACGCCAGAAATTAAAGAATTTACTGAAGAAAATATCAAAGCTATTCCGGATAAGAGAGCCAATGGATTTATGACAATTATTGAAGAGCTGGAAAAATCGTTTAGTGGAAAAGATTCCCAATGGATTTATCACGTAGAAGAAAATTTAGCAATTTATGCTTCTGGCAGAACTTCAAAGGATGTAGAAAAATTGAAATTGTGGTATAAAAAATTTGTTACCGACAGTAATTATCAAGCCTCTCCAGCAGTAAAAAATGCAGTATGCAAAACAATACGACAAATGGATATAAAGCACAACTACGGTAACTGTCAGAGCTAATCAAAAGAAGAGTAGCAGGCGCATACTTTCAATGAGATAAAGTTGTCAGAACTCTTTCAGCCTCACCTTTACCGATTGAAACCAACTCGAGCTCCTCCCACCAATATGTTTCAAGTCGTTTTAACTTAGATTGAGAACCAACAGTTCACGTTTTACAGAGTCATAAAAGCCCATGGCCATTTCCATCATCCAATTGAAAATCGGAGCACAAAATTTTTTGGGGAAGCATGGTTCCCACATTTAATGGAATTTCAGCCCCCCACTGGAATTTAGGTTGTCGGAAAAATTAACGCCAAATGTGTTTTGGAGTACGAAATCTCTGATTTTCCTTTTCCTTCATTGATTTTAGCTGAACCATACGACTTCATGGAATGGGAGATAGACGTTTATGTGATCAATTCTCTCATTGTACTACGTTAGGTGGATATTTAAATTCATGGTGGAAGCTAATTTTTTTAACGTAGTTTACAATCTACGAGATAAAAATGTGAAAAAAGTTTTATATCAATTTGCATAAATTTTCTTTTTCAATGTCATCGCAAACATACCCATAGATTTTGGACCCTTGGATGTCTGTTGTAATTTCATGAAGTGACTATAAATATAATCAAATAAAACATTTTCTATATGCGTGTAAATAAGATCACACGAGCATATCATTACATAGAGTCAATTAAGTGTATATTAAATGCCATATATTTGACTGATAGGAGTTGTATCTAGTGAAAAGATAGTTCATCGAAACATAATCAATTATGCCCCACTAGAAAAGAGCCTTCATTTACCAAGCAGCTGTATACACTACTTTGTTTATTAAAAAAAAAAAAAGAGGCCATATGCTTGAATATCCAACATTATCAATTGACACTTTTTTTAAGGTACAGGAACCTAAACCTGGCTGCATTTGTTAAATTGGAAATCGATGACCCGACCTCTAACCTGACCTAGGTTATATTATGACCCCAAGTTAGATTAACCTAAATTGATTCAATGTAACCTAGAGTCAACTCAAGCAACCCATCGGATTGAACGAGCTGTCTGAGTTTTTTTATGCCTCGTTTGGTACATTGGAATTGATTTTGATGGAAATGGAAATGGAGATGGAGGTGGAAATGAAGATGGAAATGGATATAAATATGAAAAAAAAATAGGGGCCAAAAAGCTAATTCCACGGAATTGAATACAATTCCATGGGTTACATCATGGAAATCATTTCCACCCATTTTGACTTCCATTTCCATTTCCAATTCTAATTCCACCTCCCAATTCCATCATACCAAACAAAGGAAATGAATTCCATTTCCAATTCCATCACTCCAATTCCACCATACCAAACAAGGCATTAGTTTTAAAGTCAAAACGACTCTGCTTCACCCCGTTTTAATTTTTTTTAACTTTTCAGAATTAAAAAAAAAAAACCAGCTGTGCGATCCCACTCCCAGAACAAGAACCCCTTCC
Source organism: Vachellia pachyceras (assembly GCA_025593235.1). Lineage (NCBI taxonomy): Eukaryota > Viridiplantae > Streptophyta > Magnoliopsida > Fabales > Fabaceae > Vachellia > Vachellia pachyceras. The sequence goes on along the minus strand of JANTPZ010009971.1, from coordinate 4,274 downwards.
TCTGTTCCCTATTCTCCAGACGCGATCCCACTCCCATTCCCACCCATATGCGGTCACTCCTCCGACGCTTATCTCTCCGAGATACCACCCTCTGCTCTACGTCGCGTCTCAAAGAATTTCAAGGGATAAGAAGAATTCTCCATATTGCTTTGTGATAGTAAATGCTATTTTCTACAAAGCTCATCCGCCTCCTCCGCACAAGTTCCACCTCGAACCCCTTCTGGCGTCACCACCTCAAAACCCTAACCACCGGCGCCGCCGCCAACACCCCATCGAAAGATGACTACTTTGCCGCCATCCACCACATCTCCAATATCGTCCGGCGAGATTTCTACCTGGAGCGCACCCTCAACAAGCTCCGCATCTCCGTCAACTCCGAACTCGTCTTTCTTGTTCTTCGCGCCTGCTCTAACTCCGGCACTGAGGCCTTCCGCTTCTTCAATTGGGCCCGATCCTCCAGCCCTTCTTACCAACCTACGTCTGTGGAATTCGAAGAGATGGTGAAGATCCTTGCTCGCGCCAAGAAATACGAGACCATGTGGAAGATTATTCAACAGATGAAGACCCAGAACTTAAATTTGTCTTCCGAGACCATCTCCTTCGTTATTGAAGAGTATGGTAAGCACGGCCTCGTGGACCAAGCCGTTGAGATCTTCAACAGGTCCAAGAAATTCAATTGCCCACAAAATGTGCATGTACACAATTCTCTGCTTTTTGCGCTTTGTGAGGTGAAAATGTTTCATGGGGCTTATGCATTGATACGTAGGATGATTAGGAGAGAGGTGAGTCCTGATAAGAGAACTTATGCTATTCTTGTGAATGCTTGGTGCTCATCTGGGAAAATGAGAGAGGCTCAGGAGTTTTTGGAGGAAATGAGCAAGAAGGGGTTTAACCCCCCTGTGAGAGGTCGTGATCTTTTGATTGATGGTTTGTTAAACGCAGGCTATTTTGAGTCAGCCAAAGAAATGATGAGGAAATTGATTAAGGAAGGATCTGTGCCTGATGTAGAAACCTTCAACACTTTAATAGAGGCATTGTCTAAATCAGGGGAGGTTGAGTTTTGTGTAGCTCTTTACCATGAAGTGTGTAAATTGGGTTTTGCACCAGATATTAACACTTATAAGATCCTCATTCCTCCCGTTTCGAAACAGGGTTTGATTGATGAGGCATTCAAACTCTTGCATAATTCAATTGATGAAGGGCATAAGCCATTCCCTAGTTTATATGCACCCATAATTAAGGCACTCTGCAGACGGGGTCAATTTGATGATGCATTTTGTTTCTTCAGTGATATGAAGGTTAAGGCACATCCCCCTAACCGTCCTGTATATACAATGTTGATAACCATGTGTGGTCGTGGAGGCCGAGTTGTTGATGCTGCAAACTATTTGATGGAAATGACAGAGCTGGGATTGACCCCGAGATCTCGATGTTTTGACATGGTTACCGATGGATTGAAGAATGTTGGTAAATATGATTTGGCTAGGAGAATAGAACAACTGGAAGTTTCTTGTCGTGGTGTTTGATAAGATCTGCCTTTCTCTGGTGTTGGAGTGTGCCTAAGAAACACATGCCAAGAAAGTAGTTTATGTGTTTGACATAAATTATTAGTGGAATGCAGATCATTTGAAGTGCAATGATTCAATTGAACAGATAAGATAGAAAGAGAGGTGAGCGAACTCTTGCATTGTGAATTCTATTAGATAGAATCCACTCTTCAGCTGTATTCATTTCACGGAATGCTGGTTCTTATGCTTGAAAATGCCCGTGTCTATGTTTGAGTGTGTACTTCCAAGCTTACGGAAAAAATGTGTGAAACTTGCCGTAGTTTGGGGGTAGAATTTTATGAACACTCAACTATAAATAAAGGCTTCAAGTTTTGTCTCTCACAGATTGTATCCATTCTTTCTAGCTTTGTATTAGACATGGATGATTTTTCTATTGCTTGATGTAGAAAGTTCATGCTTTATACACGAACTAGCTTCTAATGATTGAATACAGAGCCTCTTCTAATTGTCTACCCTCTGTTTTTACTTACTTTATTCAAATGAGCTGGGCAAACAGTTATGATTCAGTAATTTAGTTATCATCCAACATGAGTTATTTCCCCCCTTAATGAATTTTCTGCATTCATGTTATGTTGTATGTATGTTGATGAATGTATGTTGTATATAAATTTCTGAAAAGGCTATACCCATAGGACTCAAAAAATTCCAGGTTAGTTTGAGAAAATTATATTATAGTAGGTTTATGCAGTTTTTTATATTGTTGTCATGTACCTTAATCAACACATGACATGTTGATTATTTTTACACCTCACCTGCCATGTCATTCTAGTCTGTGTGTGTACGGAAACAATGGTGCAGAGCTTATTTTTGGGGAAAATTACAATTAGGTCTCAAGCTAAGTCAATATATACTTGTCAATGGCTTATCATTTATCATTGACAGGTCCTTGGGTTTTATCAGATTTTTTTTTCTTATTTGGGACCTAATTGCAACTCTCCCCTTATTTTTATTTTTGGGTGAAGATGTTAGTAAAGTTATGTGAAAGGTTAATTAAGAAGAGGCTTCAATTATTTATGCCATTTGTTGAGGTGTTTCGGCAGACAAGATTCATATCTTTTGTGAAATATGAAGCCTCCTATCGTTAGGTCCACTGCTTTTCTTTGTAAGAAACAACTTACCAAACATTGAGACCAAAGAGTCATGACTCCTGGCCACAGCACTGAAGAAGCACGTTTACCTTTTCCCTCTTTCTACTGTTGCTAAATCACTTGTTTGTAATCGATATTGATTCATTTTGTATGCACTGGATATTGTTAATTTTGTTTATTAGGATCAACATCATTATCGTTTACATGCATACTTGTATGAACAAAGGCAAAAGAATCAATTAAATTGATAACGAAAGTTATGAGTATCTTATCGACAGAGCAAATCATTTACTGTCAAAATGTGTGCGCGCTCGCGCCCGTGCTTTTCTGTTTTCTATATTTTGAAGTTTCTTTTTTCCATGTTTAAAGGGGAGAGAACCTGTAGCTGTCTAGGCTAATAGAATGAGCTTAGATCCCTCAGGTCCGGTTTGGTAGCAGGAATTGAAGCCTTAGAACTGGAACTGGAACTGGAATCCATGTGTATGTGCGTTTGGTGCACCCACTTCCATAAAAAAGGTTGGAACTCGGTTCTAGCCTCCTACCAATGGAACCGAGTTCCAACCCCATTTACCTCTTCCATTGCCGTCTTTGCCCTCATCATCTTCTTTGTTGCAGGCGGTGGAGGCAGTGGAGAACAGCGACGGCAACGACCCACAAAGGGTTCACAACAGAACCAATGCCTCTGTTCCTTTCCAATGCCTTAGCTAGTCTTCTCTGGTTTTCAGCTTCCTCCGCCGCCTTAACAACCCACAACGCCGCCATCTCCAGTGAAAACCCACGATGCCGTCGCCTCCGGTGAAAAACCCACAACACCGCCTCCATAACTCCACCGCCTACCATGATGCCTACATCCTGCATGAGCGCACGCCTGCTGTGATGCCTTCACAACCCACGACGCTCCTCCCTCTGCTCTTGGTTTAGCACCTGCTCCTCTCCGCTAGTCGGAGTGTTGCCGGCATCCAAGGACTTGATTCGGGCGATGTCTCTGACTTCAGATATGAGAGCAGCAGCCACGAAATGGAGGAACATCGGCAATAGCAGATTTTTTCGAGAAGAAGAGAATTTTTCTAGGGGGTATATTAGTCTTTTTACATTATAAATATAAATATTAAATTAAAATAGCACATCATTTGTTCCAGCATACCAAACATATTTTTAATCTCACTTTCAGTTCCAATTCCACTTTCAGTTTCATCAAAATCAGTTCCACGTACCAAACGAGGCATTAGTGTTAGGTAGTGCTGGTAAAGCGGGCCAGCCCGCGGGTTGCAGGCTGGCCTGCACCGCGCCAGCCCGCCAACCACATCCTTGGTGGCGGGCTGCATTTCTGCAACCTGCACAGTTGCCAACCCGCGAGCCTAACCCGTATTACCGGCACTAGTGTTAGGATCAATATTTGAATCCCATTTGTAAAAGACATGCAATATACTAAGAAGTTGGGTATGGGATTATCTTGAAATATCTCTCTAAATATAACGAATCAATGTTCAAATTTTCCTTGTGAGATGTATCTACACTTAATGGTCTTAAATAGAATTGCAATCAATATGATACACACACTTAATAAAAAAACTTAAGAAAACAGAATAAATAAATAAATAATCATTTAGTTTAATGT
>JANTPZ010009970.1:0-11102 GCA_025593235.1 Vachellia pachyceras | reverse complement strand
AAATGTTTAGGAACAAAGCAAATCTATAAAACGTTGTATTTCAGAGACAGACTGAAACTGAACTTCCACCCTCGTGTTTAGGTGATGTTAACAATGGACAAGGGAAAACCACGCCTCAAAGAGTACAGTTCCTCCCTACACATGAAGAGCATTCTACTTAATGGATGCCACCCCTCAATGCAAGCACCAAGTGAAGCACAGAACCACCCTCAATGTTATACTCTTTAGCTGTTTTATCATCCGCAAGCTGCTTACCAGCATATATCAGCCTGCAGCAAGAAGCAAATATTGTAATTCCCAATCTTCTGAGTAGAATAAAACAACAACAATCTTTCTAGTAGAATAACAAAAACTAAATTCTGCAATTTCTCATGATTAACCGCACAAATTGTTCAGAAGATACGGTCCATGGGAATGATATAAACATCATCAGCAACAAGCAAATAATGGAATTATTGCCAGAATGTCTTAATCCAAATGGTGGAAGAAATTAATGAAAAGAATGATCCTTACAAACAAATTCAAATTACTAAACTTCACATAACTTATCTTTTAATTGAAAAGATGACTCACACAGACAAGCAGAACAAATGCTACTCTTTTGGGTAGAGGAAAAAGCGGGGATAAACAAAGAAAAGCTCTGATGTAATTCATTTTCGAAAGCCATGCCATTGACAAGATGACAACTTACTGTATATGAACCACAAGACTAGCACACAGAACCAGGCTGATTCAACTTTAACAGTAGAAGAAAATAAACCAATAACATCCCAATATTGCACATAGTTATCTTTTAGTGCAAGATGAGAAGAAAGACATTATCAGAAGCATTTATATGCCTGCACTCAGAGGGCTACACAGATAATATCATTCAAGAGTTATCACCTCAGGTAAAATATTTTTCAGTAAATTTCTCAAGTCCAGTTAGGAGTTAAGGTGAACAAAGGGCAAACCTCTGCTGCACCGGAGGAATTCCCTCTTTCTCTTCAACCCTTTCCTTGATTCGGTCAATGGTATCAGTTGGCTCAATGTCAATTTCAATTTCTTTTCCGGTTAGAGTCTTCACTTTAATCATGGTTCCTCCTCTAAGCCTCAAAACCAAGTGAAGCGTTGATTCCTTTTGGATGTTATAATCAGCTAGTGTACGACCATCTTCCAGCTGCTTACCAGCAAAAATCAACCTCTGCTGGTCAGGAGGAATACCTTCCTTGTCCTGCAAATAAATGTTCCATCAACTGTTAAAAATTATTAAATCTCCTGTGAAGTAAGTAAGTATTGGATGATGGCATATATAACAAACAGATATATAATTAATCTGTCAAATTCTATTACCTGCCAAATTCACCTCCACCTAAAATCAAAGGAAAAGCACTATGCACGCATATTTCTAGAAACAAGTACACATACACACCCAAAAAAAATTCCGCAAGTTTTCACTTCATCAGGAATGGGATTGAAGGAACATCTTAAGTTCCTCTATAATTCAAATATGAACAAACTATCATTCTAGAAAGAAATGTACACACGCCGTATGTTTCAAGAAACAAGTACATGCACACAATTTTCATAAGTTTCACTTCATAGGGAATGGGATTAAAGGAACATCTTTAGTTCCTTTATGATACAAATATGAATAAACTACCATCCTCGAAAGAATTGCATGCACACCCATGAACAATTTCAGACACACAGTAACCTAATATACAAGAGGAACTAATGTTAAAAACAAGTTACCAAAAGCTGGAGTACTGTTGTTCTAAACCCCTCAAACAGCATGAATTTGGCGAGTGCAGAGTCAAGCCTCAGCACAGTGCCCACGGCCCAAGCTTTTGCTCAATCCAAAGAATGATTCAAGCTAATAATTTTCGCTACAGAAAGGTTTTAGTTGCAAGAACTATAGCATTTAAATGCCATTCCCGAAAAAACCCGATTCATTTTTTTCAGAACCTTTATTCATCGGGTAGCCTTGTTTATTAGCAGGGAATCAAAATAGGAGCCAAATATCACCAAAATCACTCAACGTCGAGCAAAATCCCACTCAAAAGCAAACGTAAGGAACCCTATCCGGGAGAAAAAAAAAGAAGGCAGTGGAGCTGGGGAAAGCAAAGGAGGAGAACCTGAATCTTGGCCTTGACATTGTCGATGGTGTCACTGCTCTCAACCTCGAGAGTGATGGTCTTTCCGGTCAAAGTCTTAACAAAGATCTGCATCTTGTTGAGGTCGGTTCTTGCTCGCGAAGAGGAAGAGCTGCGTGAGTCAGAGTCCAGAGAAGAGTGCGAGAATGAGGAAGAATTTTGCGAAGGAGAAGGGTGTACTCGTAGGAGATTCGTTGAGAGGCATGCCCTTGGTGGGTTTTGGTGTTTGTACCGCCATTTGCATACAGAATTGGACGAACTTCTTGGGCCCAATATTCCTTTTTTCATTTCTTCCCCGGCCCAACCCAAAAAAACAATTTAAACCTTTTTTTATAAGACAAAAAAATCTTTAAATGAGTGTCATATTTTGGTGTTCTTTTCATAACTTTCTCCCAATGATTTAAACTTCTTAGCAAATATGAGTTCTCTAATTAAAATAGAAATAACTCTCTTAACAAATTTATTTAATTAATAAAACTTGGATATACAATATTTCTTTTTTTTACGACTTTGAATCCAAAACTTTGTTTGAGCATTATAAGTCTCTTCTCGTATTGTTTTAGAAAATTAATTGTTGCATAAAAAAAGCCTAATTAAAATTTATTTTTTAACAATTGTTGGGGTCAATGGTGAGTTTTCAAGGCACGTCTCATCATACTAAAAGGTAATTCACTTCGAAATAATATTAGACAAATGTGGTGTCATTTTTAATTAATATTTAAACATTGATTTACTATATAAAGAATCATTGTGCTAGACTCAGCCCTATTGATGCCAATGATGAACTAAGGAGTAGAGTTTTACATTTTTTTTAAAAAAAGTATATATATTCTCTTATTAGAGACAATTATATTTAAAATATTTTTAAACACTAATTTGAATACTTCTTTCAATAAATATTTAAATATCGGTTCATCACATTATAACGAATTAATCTATACAGTAGAATTGGACTAGGGTACAATATATTGATAAGGTAAGATTTTGGGTTAGCTTTTTTTATATACTTCATAGAATACAATGCTAAACAAAAGGCCTAATGGATCACGCAAAATAATTAGATTTTTATATAGTTCTTTGTACGCGATAACAATTACCAACGAAGTTAATGATTCGTTTGGTACGTTGGAATTGATTTTGGTGGAGATGGAGTTGAAAATTGAGATGAGGATGGAAACGAAGATGGAAATGAATATAAATATAGAAAAAATGAGGGGCCAAAAATTAATTCCATGAGTTACATTATAAAATTCATTTCTACCCGTTTTGAATTTCATTTCCATCTCCAATTACACCCTCCAATTCCACCATACCAAACATAGGAAATAAATTACATTCCCAATTCCACCATACCAAACATAGCATAAGTAATTGAGGTTAATCTCTTATAACGTGAAAAATTAAAAAATAATATTTTATTTGGAGAAGTGCTTATATTTAATGTTATATATGTGTGTGTTTAGAATCCATTTGAAGAATAATTTTACATAAACCGATGTAGGTATGTAATAGAAATTTTATCTCCACTTATGTAAACACGATTACAAACCAGTTTGCCAAACATGCACAGTGTCTCACACAGAACTACCTTCAAGAATAGTTATACTTCAAAAAATAATAATAAAGACAACATTACAACGGTGGACCTTGAACAAGTCGCTAGTTCAAAACAATTTACTTCGTCCTTATCGTAACAAATATACGCATCACACACACAGACATTTTTGCATTAAAAAACACACACACAGAGAGACATTTTATTTTTTCTTAAAAAAGGCCTATTTTTATTTTGGTGCTAAAAACATTAAAAATACCTCTTTTATGAAGAGTTGCAAAAAAAATTCCCCTTGACAAATTAATTAGAGAATGAGACCTACAAAATGAAAAAGATTAATGGAATTTGCATAATGTGGAAGGTTAATTACATTTAAATTTTGGGAAATTTTATGTAAATAAATTCACATACAATTGACCTTTCACATTATATAAATGTAATTCATCTTCTACATTATGCATGTCTCATTCTCCAATAAAGTTGTCAATGGGAGATTTTTCCCCAATTCTCCACCTCTTTCATCCAGCTAAATTGAGCCGCTGGATATCAAATACTCTTGGTCTTTAAAGTTGGTTATAAAAAATCTGTACATATTTACTAAGTTAGATTGTATATTTAGTCCTTTAAGTTTCAATTTAGTCTCTTATGTTGATTTAACAAATCTAACTAGTGATTCTGCGGTTAAATAATAACATAATATGATTAAATTTTAAAAGTTAAAGTGTGCATTTAATAATCTAAATTTTCGTCGAATTTCAATTTGATTGTTTAAATTTAAAAAGTACACTTTTAGTTCTTTATTGTTATCACCATTAATTTTACTTAAAGGAAAATGTAAATTCAATCACTATTCTACAATTAAATATCTTAAAATATACTTAAATATAATTATTTTATATACTTATTTATATTTTAAAATTTAATCATATTTTATCAACATTTAATTTGGTGATCACTATTTAAATTTGCTGAGTCGTCATTTTTTGTTAAGTAAAAGTAACGACGTTGAATGCATTATGCAATTATGCATCCACAATGGTTTCAAGAGGGAGAAGGAACTAGGGAGGTATCTGGGAGCCCAAATAACGCAGGGGAGGAATTCAAGATCAAAAATCTAGAATCTAATAGACAAAGTGCAGAGGAAATTGAGTGGCTGGAAGAACCAAACTCTAACATTGGCAGGGAGAATTAGTCTTGTGCAAGCGGTTACATCGCAAATGGCAACGTTCCAAATGTAACATGATTACATCTTAGTGGGAATTTGTAACAGGGTAGAAAAATTGCTAGGGAACGTGGGTTGGAATATTTTAACAAAGCCTGCTAATCTCTGTACAAAAGTGCTAAAAGCATAATATGGAAGAGGAGCTTATTTGCTAAGAGAATGCAGAGTGAAAAAGACTGACTCTGTGTTACGGAAGCATGTTGCAGCAGAATGGCCTGATCTCACAAGTAACATATCATGGGAAGCAAGGAATGGGGAGAGTGTACGATTCTGGAAGGACGAGTGGCTAAAAGGGGAGAGGAATCTGTCAGGAAAATGCTTGGAGGGTGCCCAAGAAATCAACATGGATATGACAGTGAAGGAGGCCAAGGGAAGAGATGGGGACTGGAATTGGGAATGGTTGAATAAGGTGCTGCCAAATTCAGTGAGCCAGAAGATCCGGGCCCTACCTCCACTGTGTGTTGAAGATGGAAACGACAGGATAATTTGGAAAGGAAGTGCTAATGGGGAATACTCATATGCTAGCATGTACAAGTGGAAAAAAGGTGAAGATTTAGCAAGTAGAGACAGAATCTGGCCCAAAATATGGAAGCTTGGTGTAACTAGGAGAATTCAGGTGTTCCTGTGGATAGCTATCCAGGATAGACTACTGACAGCGAAATGAAGGAACAAGCTAATAGAAGAAGACCCGTCATGCAGCAGATGTGGGAACGCAGATGAAGATACAACGCATGTTTTGAGAGACTGCCCAATAGCACAGAACATATGGAATGCAGTTGGTGCAACTAACGCAAATGACAAGTTCTTCACAGGACAAGATAAAGGCTGGTTCTTGGACAATCTAGACAAAGGAAGTGAATGGAGCATAAGATTTAGTATCAGTCGCTGGTGGTTATGGAGATGGAGAAACCTTAGCCTCTTTGAGTAAGGATATACAATGCCATTAAACCTAGAATTAGTCATAAAAAACTATGAATGGGAATGCAACACGATGAGGGGAAAATATAATGCACATGGGCTACACAAAACAATCAAGTTCACAAGCTGGAACTTTCCGCTTGAGGGATGGGTAAAACTAAATTTTGATGGGGCAGCAAAGGGTGTCCTGGAATGGTTGGGTGTGGGGGTGTCTTGAGGGGAGAAGACAGGGGATGGATAAGGGGCTTCTTGAAAAAAATTGGACAGACTGAAGCTGCGGTAGCAGAATTATGGGGTGCGGTACATGGATTAAGCTTAGCCCAAGAGTTGGGTATCACAAGACTAATAGTAGAAGGGGATTCCACTTATGTCATTAGTATGCTGCATGACACATGGAATGGGAAAAGGACGCATAATACGATCCTAAATCACTGGCTTCGCAGGTATGATGGGAACATGTAGATTTTCTTTGTTCACACATATAGGGAAGGCAACACAGTTGCAGATTACCTAGCTAATATTAGCCTAGAAGAGAGTTTTGAGCTGTGTATCCTAGATAGACCCCCTCTGCAAGTGAGGCATCTGCTGTATAGAGACCATGTGGGTTATTCTACTCCACGGACCGTGCTTAATGAGGAATAAGAAGAGTATGGGCTGAAGGCCCCATTTTTTACCCAAAAAAAATAACGATGTCGATAATAAAAGATTAAAAGTGAACTTTTAAACTTAAGGAATCAAACTAAAATATAATGTAAATTTAAAGTATTAAAAGTACATTTTAATCAAATTTAAAATATACAAATGATTATATTAAATAATTACAATTTAAGCATGTTTTTCAATATTTAATTACAGAATCATTATTTAAATTTAATGAGTCAACATTTTCTATTAAAATAAACTAACTGTGTTAAGATAAAAAGATTAAACGTACATTTTTTATACTTAAGGGGTTAAACTGTAAGTTGATGTAAACTAAAGGATGAAATGTATAATTTAGCCTATTAATATTATTTGATGAAATTTTTTATTTTTTTCCAAATGTTTAGATTTACATTTGCCTGTTATATTTTTTTAAAAAATGTACAAAAAATATTTTGAAAGCTAAGCAATAAATTTTGCATAGCACGATTCCTTGTTTTTTTAATTGAAGAGCAATTTAAAAAAAAACAGTAATTTTCAATTGAAGGGTAATTTTGAAAAAAAAAATTTATTAAAATATATTATTATTTTGTAATTTCTTTACAAAACTACTTTTGTAACTATTTAAATTGTTGTGAAATATTAGAAGTGAGGAAATGATCAAACAAACTAACCAGAAAGTAATCAAGAATCAAAGGCCATAAATTGAATGGGGCATTTTAGGTAGGTACGGTGTTAAAGGCCATCTGTACAGGCATGGCAGATAACCGCATTATTAGGTGCTGTTTTCTATTTAAAGCTATTTGTTGCCAACTAATTAAATTCAAGAAGCAAAAAAAAATTCCGAATAAACATTTAATAGTTCTCCAATGTTCCTATAATTTATTTTCTTCAAATATTTATCGTTTTCAAGTATTTTATTTTGTGCCAAAATAATTATCTTCACCATTTTTTGCCAACAAATTATTTTCATAATTTTCATAAAATATTAATTATTATAATTAAGTTTTCTTTTTTATTATTACTATTGTTTAAGAAAAACATGGAAAAATTGTAATTCGAAAAAGAAAATGAAAAATCTCAACTATTTTTTAGTTAAGATAATCAAATGTTGGTTCCTTAGGATAATTTTGTTCCTGCATGGGGTGTGATTTAAATTCACTTTAAATCATTCTATGCAAATGATCTTATAAATTTTTTTGTTGAGATATTGAAGTTAATAACATCTGAGTGAGTGGGAAGCTCTAAAACAGTGTTTTCGTTCTGATAATTAAAAAAATATTAATAAAAATGTAAGTGAAATATTTTTTACTTAATTCTATTCCCTTCAATTTTTATCTGCTCATATAAAAGCTAAAATAATTAAATATGTTAAAGTGACAACTGTATTGTCAAAACCCATCTTAGTGATATAATCTACTTCTTGGGAAGATTAGTGCTTAGTTATTTATCAGAAGATTAGATCTTAGTGATATAAATTCTTTAATATAATTAATTCTAGTTTAAGATTTAACATCCTTTTAATTTTATATTTTTTATTCCTTATAAGAATAAAGTCTATATATGAAAAATTTAATAATATAACTTGTAAATAAGATTTAAAAAAATCTCTTTACTTTATAAATAAAATTAGAGGAGTAATTTATTATTTCATAGACTGTTGGACTTAACATATACTATATATGAATAAAATTATGAAGTTATTAAATTTCATACTAAAATTAATGAAATTTAACGTTTTTCTTATTTTCATTAACATTCTGGCAGTGCATTAATTTATAGAGTACACTAACATTGACCCTCAATTTCAATTACTTTTTTTTAATGTAAATGCCATAGAGTGCTAGATTTTGGTGTCATGTAAGATCATTTTAATTGAATTATGTTGTTTAAAAAATTAGTTAAAATAATAAATATGTAAGAAATGATATTTTTTAGTATATATCCTTTATAAGAGGAAGCAAGAGAGAGATCTGATGATGAGAAAAAAGATGAAAGAGAATGTAACATAGGAAAAATGAGGGGAAAGAATGTAATCAATTAAAGGTAAAATAAATAAAAATGTATTTAATGTTAACACAATCCAAATAAATTGTATAAAAAGCAACATATAAAAATCACTTGGTCAGTCCTTTACCGCTTTGTGTGTTGACCCGGGACGGGGGATTAGTCCCGCGGCTTCCGGCTGTGGGGATACCCTAGTGCAAACCAAAAAAAAATTGTGAGATCAAGGATAAGTAATATTTGATATGAAAGAATAATAGAAGAAGAAAATAGCAAAAGAACAAAGTGACTATTTGGATTAGCAATAAGAGATATTTTTCTAACAGCGGTATATAAAAAGTGTTTTCTCTCGATTTACGTATACGTGATTCGTAATACAAACAGCTGTATATTAATGTGTGAGTTGGAGCATCATGGTGGAATGTAAATGAGGAGTGCTGAATTTTATGGTTCACCTTAAATGCCTGAGCTCACTGCAATATCTAAGAAAAGCAGGGAACACCAAAAGAGGCCTATTTATTACCCTTTTTCTTTTTTATTTATTTATGTATTAATTTTTTTTCCTTTTGCGTATATGTATTCATAAGCATTCAATATCATTATTTAATGTTTACCAAAGAAAGAAGAAAAGCATTTAGTTTCTAACATAAATGTTTTCCAACCTCATTAATTAACCCCTCTTCCTATTTTTCTTCTTTCCTTCTCCTCACATTTATATTCAGTTAATCTCAACTAAAAATTAACAAAAATAGATTTTAGGGAAATTTACAATCAAATCCAAAATAGCAGAATTAATGAATAAAGGTCCTAAAGATTTACAAAATTACCATAATGTCCTATGAATAGCTGCTGAGGTTATTAATGACATACTTGTTTGCTATTCCTAGGATCTTATGGTAATTTTGTAAATCTTTATAACATTTTATTTATTAATTCTCCTATTTGGAACCTGTCTACAAATTTCCCTAGATTTTATGTTCTCAAACTATCATTTTCTTTTTGACATCAAATAAATAGAAAAGAATATAGAAGTTAAAACAAGAAATTGGATATTTTTTATATTAAAAATTTTAGAAGAGTTGGGTCACATGACTTCGTCAATTATAAAGAATGCCTTTAAGTGCATTGAATATATACAGAAATCACTATTTAAAAAAATTCACATATTGACGATGAGATTTGAACTTACTATCTTGTTTGTAAATGCTAAATATTGAATCAAGAATCATGCGTTGATGTTGATAATCCCAAGTGAGCTGGCTCTTGCGAGAATTAAATGATGCATTTAAAATTTGATGGGCCCTTTTGATTACTCACCACAAATACACGAGACAAAATTTATTGTATTTTATCCTACACCGCTTCTATTCTTAACAAGTTTTCCAATAAAGGGCAAAAGAGTGGGTTCTCATTACAAATTGCTAACTGAGCAGTTAATTATATTCTTGTCAAATTTATATGTTGGCTCACAAAATCCTACGTGGGATGATATCGTTACGTTTTTAAAACTTCTACGGGGCAATATTGTGTCCGTTAGGAAACAGAGTAGCCGAGGTAAATATGTGGAGGAGATTATCTCGTTTTAAGAAAAAACACTGTTGAACGTATTTTTGGGGAGAAGTTAAGCTTTACCAAACAAGCACGTTGAGTCACAATAAACTTTCGGATATCCACCACTTCCCACTGAAAATTATCAAGGCAAATTTGCACCTTCTCCATTTAAATTTTAATTGCTGATAAATTTAAATTTTTCTTTTATTTTTAAACAAATTAATGATTCAGCCACCTTTTCCTAATTTTGACGAGATGATTAAATGTTCATTATTATTGATTACCTTATATAAAGAATGGAAAAGACTAGACATACGTATTAAAAAATGGTTGTGTATGTGTGTCCATTTGGAAACCCGTTAAAGAAGTACTTTTACACAAGCGGAGTTAAATATGTGAAGGAGATTATCTCGCTTTACCGAAAAATACTGTTGAACGTGCGTATGAATTTTCTTAACGCTTTGCCAAACAAGCCTACTGTCTTTCTTGTTTTGCACCCAAGGAGTGGATCTCATTACAAATTGCTAACTGAGTACTTAATTATGTGTGTTTAGAAATCTGTTAGAAGAAAGGAGTTTACGAATTTCAAAAAGAATTTACAGATTTCAAAATGATTTTTATGAATTTTAAGATGTTTTTTTACAGATTTCAATAACAGTCGACGAATATAACATAATAACTTTCATTGTACGAAATAACAACTAATTTATATTTGTCACTTATGGATAAGATGTGTTGGTAATTAAGCAATTTACTTAAAACCTTACAGCAACTCTCCCTATAATTAATTAATAAAATAGTAATTTTATAGGAAGAACTATTGCCAACAAACAACAACGAATAATACGACTCTTGATTTTCTCTAATTCCTTTTTTGAAATTATTTCTTTTTTTAACAAGTTCATTTGATAGGATGACCGATATGTCTGTAAAAACAAATATTTTGTATATGCGTTTCTTATTAATATAGTTACATTAATTAAAAATATGCACAAATAGATTTAAATTTCTATTTCATAAAAGGTCGAAGAAATTTCCATTTCATATGGTGATGAGTTATTTATGTTCTTTTTTT
>JANTPZ010009967.1:0-13220 GCA_025593235.1 Vachellia pachyceras | reverse complement strand
CGAAAGAGAGAACGCAAGTACGAGAGTGCTTTAAAGGTTACAGTGATACAATTTCATTTTCTTAATTATTTTTGTATGAAACACAGTTCCTTTCCGTATGCGCGTTGCTTACCGCCAGAAATCTGTAGATAGATATATACTAAAATAATAATGGATGGATGTATGAGTTCGCAAAAGGGTGTGGATGGATTATGCGGGTTATTGTTTTGATTATAGTTCCTATTCCGTTTCACTTGGGATATATATTAGTAATAGACTAATAGGGGGAAGAGGCCTGAAGGAATACTGAATTGGGGCGAACATGTGTGTGAAGGGAAAGAAGAAAAGGGGTGAATTATTTGGTGTAATTAGGGACATCCCATGTTGCAAAATTGGCAAACAAGTCAAGTGGTCCGACCTGATTATTCCGTTAAACATTTAATGCTGAGTATGAATAGTTAGTCAAATATGTATCGTTTAGATCTGGACGATCCAAATTTAATTTTTTCAAAAATTGTGATTTCTCAAATAAAAAATTATTTTTTTAATAAAATAGTAGTTTAGATATTATTTTTATTTTTTATTCTAAATATAGACTTCTAAAAAAATTAAATATGTACCATCAAAATTAAATGTAAATGGCTCAGATATATTAACTCTTCCTACTAAGCATTTTGGGCTTGTTTATTCCTGCGTTTACTGAAACAAAATTCCTATCATATATTTACCTCGAAATATGTGGTTGTTCTCCCAACGGACTTCTCAAACAAGCCTTTTATCTATATAGTAATCTTTTCATTTCTATTCCCACAGCCGGCCTTACGTTCTGCCCCTTTGCTTCCTAGATTCGTCCCCATGCTTACTCTCTGTTTTTTTGGTTCCCTTTTTACTAAGATCCTCAAATAAATTACCTCAATCCGACCCTTTAGCACAGCAACGGCGTTTTACGTGGGCAGAGAGAGGTGAATCGCCAGTGCAGATGAATGAATATATTTAAACGGGAGGGGCGGTTGAGTGATATTTTTTTATGAGGACAGAACTCAGGCAGTGGGCACGTAGCTATACGGTGAGGGTGGTCCATGGATGTAAGTGATTGAGGTCTCCCCAGAATGGAATTAATATTATCTTGTTGAGAGAATACATACAGGTTTATAAAAGTCACGTGCATGACAGCATCATACTCTGGGGTAGGTCCAGCCCTAGTTCAATTAATGAGAGGATGGACAGGCAGAGTGAAACAAATATCCAAACACGCCACAGATGCCCTCTCTTCCCTTTCCAATGAACATCCAGAGAGATGGGATAAGGTTTGCCCCATCCCAGAATTGGCTTCATCAGCTTCGCTCGTGTTTCAATCCCCTCCTCACACTCTCATCTCTCTGTTTGTTTACTTATCTCATCCTATTTAATTCTGCTCATATAGCTGTATCCTCTGTCCTCTTCATATTGGTTTATTGTATTAAGTCGGAACGTACATGTCTTCTTGTGTGCATCAGCCACGAACCCCACCACAATTTCCAGGTAGATTCAGACCACCCTTCTCTGCCCCACAAATGGTTAAGACTCTGGTTTGTTTTTAAGTTCATGTTAGAGTTCTTCCTTCCTTCTTCTCGTGCTCTAATACAGACAAACTTTTATATGCTTTATTCCACCATGACTAGTTATACCCCCTTCTAACATCAATAACACACGGTCCCATTGAGGCAAAACCACAAACCCACGGAACGCCAATTAATGCCAAGCCCCACAACGTTCACATGGATGAAAAGTTTGAGACATACAGGGAAACTCATTCTGCAAAATGACGACGCTCTAATGATCTGACCTTACCTGAGCTGCTAGTTTCTATTGCTTGGCCCCATTGCATGAATCCTTGGCCACGAAGAAAGGCCGATGCTTGATTGTGAGATTTATTTCAGGGGAAGCGAATGGGACAGACACTGAGAGTGACAGAATATAATGACACGAATTTTATATGGTTTTTCTACATCTGGGTGTTGTTCATTCGCTAAGTAAACTACCCAACTGGGCGGCCATTTGATCTTTCTTTTTATTCTCCCTTGCGAGATCTGTTTCTGTTCACCGTGATGATTAAAGTTTGTGTCTTTTTCATGTGGAGACATTCATTCAAAACTCTGCCCAAAGCTAATTGTGGCTAAGGTGGTGGGTTTCTGTCTTTTCTATGTGTCTCCGTGAACAAGGCCAGCCAGGCTGACTCTGTTTCTGTGAGAATTCTATGATTGGCTTAAACTAAAATATTTTTAGGGATTGCGCCGTTTGGTTCGTTCATTGAAACAGTAATATAACTCTAAAGAACTAGTTGCAAGTTGTCAGGAACGGTGAACACGATCTAACATGCTGATATGCATCTCGCACCTGAGATTCTAACGCTCACCGAGTTCAATGACCAGCAACTTAATTATCATCTCTTAAAAAAAATAGTGGTGGTGTAAAAAAGGACCATTATAGTGCTCCTTGACATCTAACATTGAGCAGTCTTGATTATTATATTTTTTTTAATCACAATGGGAACCCTTATCACATGGATTAGTGACAGCCGATAGCCTAGTTACTGTATTTATATAATAATATTTACTGAATGCTCCTTCATGTTATTTTTCTGTGCCTTCCGATTGATTTAGTATAAAAGCAAAGAACCTAGTGGCTGAGAAAGGGGTTGAGTGATGGCAATTAGTTAAAGCCTATCTCACTTAAGAGTTAATTAATTAGTTAATTAATCGCTATACATGCGGCCCTTTTTGAGTCGACAAAATTAAAACGACCCAGAAAGCATAAACATCTCTTCTTAAAAAAAACTACAAGTGGCTCTAGGCCTCCCACAAAGAATGCATCATAATATGGAAAAGCTAGTTGAAAAGTACAGCCCCGGACGAGGCAAATCCGATGGAAGGAGGTTGAATAGTTCAAAAGAAGATTATTCCATGCAATTGAGATTATGTATTTGATTATTTGTTGCCTCAAGACTTGTGCTTCGGGTGGGGACCTTCCTTCACTCCGTCTAATCTCATGCATGCTCGCAATAGATACTTGAAGATCTTTTAATTTGTCTTCTTTGCTTATAGATCAGATGGACTTTTATAGTAGCTCACTCATCCCAAGTGGTCCATACAATATGCCAGACATTTTGGTTGTCTTGCAAGACAGCACTAATAAAGTAATGATATCCCAATTAGATGAGCTGTATGTTCCTGTATAGAATAATGGATTAAAAACAAAGCTGAATTTCATGAAATGAGTTAACCCCTTGTGACGGATCTATTTTTGAATTAATGTTGAGAGGAGTATTCGTATTAATTCAGTGTATTTAAAGTGATTGCACTTGACAAGAGAACTTTGTACTTAAGAAGGATAATGGGAAACGAAGATTATGAAAAGAAATGTCTTTAATCAGTACTTGTGAGCTGTGATAGATTTCTAATTAAGCGTGCCAAATTAAAGCAGAAGAACACCCCTAAAAGTAAGTGCACGTCATGTGTTACGATAATGTGTGTTTGAAAATTTATTGGGAGGACGAAGTTTATAGATTCACAGGAGAATTTACAGATTTCGAGATGATATTTATAGATTTCGAGATAGTTTTTACAAATTTCAAGGTGGTTTTGTCTTGATTTATTTATTAGGAAGAAGTTCTTTCCAAATTTGTACAGTAAATCTATGACTAATTTCGACACAAGTATTTACAAATAGGAGAAACATGAGTTCAGCGGAATGATAAACTTGATATAACATTCAGACATGTGCCAGTGGAAAAAAAAAACAGCATTCAGATATCTGTAATTTGACCGATCACAAGCATATATCTAGGGGGCCTCTCAGCATCATTTATGGGGAAAGGGTCAATGAGGAGGCAGCACATATATATCAGCACGCCAGGTGGTCGTGTTATATATGAGCACAAATCACTATTATACCATAATGGTCATTGCTGTTTAAGGAAGGGAGATTTATATATCAGGGAAAGAGTATGTGGGCATGATGCTAATAATTGAGAATTTTGGAATATGCTTTTCATGATGAACGATAACGCAGGAGAGTAATTGATCAGTGGATGGAGCTATCCAATGGAGCGCTAATTAATCATGGGACTAACAACATCATTAAACTGCAGGCATGCAGAATTTTAATATTTACTCACTATACTGCATCATCATGTTTTATAACTTGAATATATTTTCTTTTGCCTGTGTCGGTTGAACCTGAACCACCCATAGCCTCACAGGGCAGTGTGCCGTAGAATTCAAAGACAGCTAGCAAATCCATTCTACACACGACTCTGTTTATATATTCTGATAATACTTCAGTACCGTCATTTTATTATTTTGTTGACTTATTGTCTACCTCTATCATTTCCTCTCACCTGCATGACGCTGATTAAACATGGTTTTTATAATTTTCTTGATTGCTTGACGTGGGCATTAATTTCTTCGATCCACCAAAAAAGAATAAGCCACCAGACACAGCACAATCATGTCACGAACTCTCAGATTTGATGACGCTATTTTTCTGCAGGCATGTAACAGCTAAAAGTCTGTTATAATTGTATTTACATAATAAAAAATGGAGAATTCGATATTTGCGTTCGTTTAATGTTAATAAACGAGACAAATATCTGCATTTAGACTCATATAATGAACTTGGACTCACCCCTGCCTACCTGTGTCGTCATCAAATTGACACTTCACAGAAAAATCAGAAGAAAACAAGTTCACAATTTAAAGCATCCTCTACAGCCACGAATTTAAACAGCGAGTAATATATTGTGGGTTTTTGGAAATGCAGTAGAGAAATAATACTTTTACGTAAATCAAGGTAAATATGTAAAAGAAATATCTCATATTACAAAAAAGTACTATTAAATATCCGTTTGACTATTCCTAAACATCCCCGTTACCTGCCTCCCACCCCACCAAAAAGAAAAGTGTTGTTGAGAAGCAGCCTTACGGAGTCCACATCTTCAACGGACACGTGGCATATCCACCACATGTTATCACCAACGTTTCAAATAGAAAACCCTGCCCACAGTGAAAACTCAGCACCCATCACTAATGCAGCAGCCCAGACATTGAATGTACGAGTCATTTCGTCACCTATGCTCTACCAAACCATCTTTTGTTTTTTAATATAATCCGCATCTCTTGATCCAAATAAATCAATCCACGTGTATAATAATTCTGTTCAAAGCACATCACTCATGCACATGTATGTTATAAACAATGGAGCTTAACGCACTAGATAAAAAAAACAAAAATGACATGATTTTAAGATTTGAATTTGTTGAAAAACAAGGGTTATAGGGTCCGACAAAACGGACTTACCAAACACAGCTATAATCTTTCTTTCATACATGATCTGGTCGGCGCTCGAATATCGATCGTCATGGCACAAAAGAGCATACGGAATACGCGTGCATGCGGGGTGGTGGACCCAACAGGGGACCCATGAGATCAGTAATTGATGTGTTGTGGGTGTGGGCCCATGAGATCGGAGGCCCAAAGCCTCTCCCTCTGTTCTCCTCTCTTATCTGCTGGTGCGCGAGGCGTGAGGAAGGAGGCTGCAGAGAATGGCGGTGGAATTAGGTAGTGGGCACGTGGCAGGCGACGAGGGTAGGCCCGGGCCTTTTATAGGCTGGTGGGTGGGGCTGCATCTAGACGTGGGACCCATGCCCATTGCCCAATAGCCACGGGCCATGGGACCCAGCCTCCTATTCCAATATTTTTCGTCACCCCTCTCGGCTGAGACTTGAAACCGGCAACTCTACCTCTCCAACACACAAAATGCTGTGAATATTAATTACTGCACGCGCCACGGTCTCACACGACGTCAATATGTGTTTTTTTGGGCTTTCTAAATACATGTTCAACATTATTTTTTGTAAATCGAGATAATTCCATACACATATTTACTTTGAAAACTGTAAAATCACTTCTTTTCAACTTTCTCCAACAGGTATAATATAATCTGCAACAGCTTAACAGGATTAAGAATGTTTTGAGAATTGTAAATATGTCCATCCTTGGCAAACAGAGGCCGGGGATCTGAGAAGATGAGCTTAAATGGATTGATCCACAGTTAAGAGGGCTACACGTAATGGTCGATGAGAGTACCGCCGCCGCCGGTTCAATGGACATGGAGACAAATTGGTGGGGGTGAGAATATATATATATATATAATGCCAGCGGGTGAATGCATAGAAATGTTAGGGATTTTCTCTGACTTGGTGGAATAAAATCACACCGCCATTCCTGATTAATCGATCTTCGAAGTAGTTCAGTATTTGTGCTGAATATGAATACACGTGCAGAATGGTGCAGGAACAAGGGATTTGAAGAGTATTAATAAAGGGTCCAAGGACTCACGTCATCATATACGCCTAACAAGTTGAAATTCGAAGCGTACATGATTGACTTGAACCTGCCCTCTGATTATCAGTCACCCAAATGCCTCCAAATCTAGCAAGCCCAACCTATAATAATGCAACCTTGTTTCTATTATTGCAAAATAGCTTCGGCTGATGGATATCACACAATCATTGGATATGGATGGACGAATGTTGGGAGTGGAAGAAGCCAGGAAGCTCCATGATGAGTGGGGTCTCTCTGTTTTTTTTTCCTGTGCCGTGCATGGAATACAAATTATACTCCATTTGTAAATATTTGATTAAATCCAGGTTTGCCGTTTACCATGTGTATTAGTGTATAGAAGGATACTAGGAAACTGGAATAAAGGAATCCGTTGGGTTAATGATTTTACGAATTCTAAAGTAAATTTATAAGAAGAGTTTTGTTTTGACTTACGTTTAATGTGGTTTGAACGTGCAAACCAAACAAGTATAAAGGCGATGATGCCACCGCGGTGGTCCAAATCCAGTTTCTATGTGCGCCCAAGTATTCAGGCCCAATACGGCCCAACTATTTAAGTCCGATTTTGAAGATATAGGCCCAAGAGTGATATCAGTTCTTGGTTTTTTTTAATAATTAGTCACTGCTACTACTGAGGGTCGGTGGATGCTTGGGCTAATAAAAAAACAATTCAGGTTATTAAAGAAGCAAACTTATTGGCCCATAAGATCTGTGGAAGCTGATTTCTGTGTTCTGCATAAAATACAAAAACATGTTGAGAGGGCATAAAGTGATGTGCTCTGTTACTGTGCTGCCCTTTCTCTGGCTGGGAATGTGCGTAATATGGATCCGTGTCATCATTCTCCCCATGTTTCTGAATCTTTAAGAAGATGCTGAACCTGGATTATTGGAAAGAGGGAGCATGCTGATGCATGTTGGTATGGTCAAAGCACGAGACTGAGAGTGGGCCAGCCGTGAAGGCCATGCCAATGTGGAATCGCAGTACACACCTTCAAATCATCATTAACTAACGCAGCAACTAATTACCCATTATCTCTCTCATGCTTCTTTTTAAACTTTTGCATGCGCCTGTTGTTTTTCTCGGATTCCGCCGCCTTGAGATACCCATGGAAAATCCTTTCCCATTTACACATACAAAGACAGATTAAGGTTTTGGTCAGTGTAATAAATTAATTATATGGTATGGGTTTTATCTTTATACATATAAATATGATTTTTTAACGCTCTAACATACAAACTGGTATCGTGCAAGTATGGATTATAAAACTGAATAAACCAGGGTAGGACAATAAGCGGAGACAGAGATAAGAGATGGAGTGGAGGATTACAGAACACGAGGCGCCAGACCCTGTCATCCTGCGACGATCGGAATCATGGTTCGGATTAAAGCACGCGTCGCTTCCGTGCGCTGAGCTGTCAATATCCTCGCACATCTGCGGATGCCATGATCCAATTCATTAATTATGAACTATCTAAATCTGCACATGGCAAGTAATAATGAATACGCAACATTGTTGGTTTTCATTGGGGGGAAGAAACAAAAGTGAGTTTTAAAATTTAACACCGTGGGCAGCAACTTTCTCCCCGGATAAGTAAGTCAAAGCAGGCTTCAGAACACTAGAAGGCGTTGGATGATCTGTGATGGCCGTATTCACAATGATAGGCTCCATGTGAGCGATAGCTTATAATATACGATGATGTTATAAACATCTGAAACCGATAAAGGAGTAATCAACACAGTCATGTGAATGATGAGTTCTTATATGCTCCTTTTGTGGATCCCAAAGCCTAAATCAATTAACAATTCAGAATGGATGGCTTCCGGTGAGGGAGGGGACCTTGAAGCCTTTTGCGGTGAAACCAGATCCAGGAAATAGCACGTGGGGTTACTTCTATCTGAACCAAGCCGCCTGCACTGCAAAAACTCACTCATCCAAATTTCACTAGGAAGAAACAATGATTGGAAATTGTTAGAATCACTAAATTTTAGGAAAAATACATGAAGAGGGAAAGTTGCTTTTGATGGTCAGATCTCTGGCCTACTATTCTGGAGAAAGAAAGAGAAGTGGGGTATAGCTTCAGGTTGTTGTGGTCAAAGTCTACAAGATGTGCTGTGATAAGTCACTTTTGGTCTTTAAATCTGGGGGAGAGGGAGAGAAGAATTTATAGTGCGGCTCTGGCCTTCGGGTGAAGAATGCCGACATCTCCAATGTGTAGCAAGGACACAGCATAACCCTATATATGTTCATTCCGTTGTGTCTTTGGTTCCGTTTCTTCTTAAGTTGTGTGACTGTGATTGTAGTTTACGTTTGCAGGTGTAAGAATAACCATTTCCCTTAGTAAGAATCATCAACATAAACCTCTCTTTGATGTTTATTCCTGGTTGTGGTGTTGCTATCATCTTGTTTAGTAGAGGGTCGGAACAGAAATCAAAATCAACCGCGCTTTTTCTGACTTGTAATAGACTCGTAAGCACTGTTTAATTAACGTATAATTCAACTTCCGGTGCGATTAATTAACTGCGCTTTTTCTGTTCACAGGTGATTTTCTGTCATGGGTCACTTTGTTATGTGTGTTGGCAAAGCTCAAAGAGGTAAGAAGCGTGAGAACAGAAGCATATATCAGTACTAGAGGGAGACAGGGAGTGATAATGAGGGGGGCAATACGGAAGAGGGTCAAAAGCAAAAGAGCACAACAAACAAAGCACGAGTTCCTGTTTCCTTTAAATCGAATCCGCCCTTTCTGTTGCTTTGTCTTTCCCCCTTTTTAGAGTATGAAATACGAATGGACTCATTTTGAACTCGGAGACAAAGCAGTAATTAGTTGAAGACGAGGCAGCCCCAAAAAAAGGAACAGAACTTTGGCTCGATCTAGATGCAAGGATATAACCAGTGAATGTGTACGTGTTTTATTCACCGGTGCACGTAATCTCTTGTTTTTCTTCTGGGAAAATTATTTCACGCGTTACTAATTTCTTTTTTAACATTCTGCATGTTTCCGATTTGATGAGATATGTGGTTAGCACGTCACAGTTTCCTTTCCTGGAAGAAAAGCGTGAGTTTTTTTGGTAATCATTATTTGGATGCATGGCATTAGGGGAAACCAGAAGCTGCTTTTCTGATGTCAGTAAATCCACTTCCCTGAAGCGAGGGAGAATATTTTTTTGGTTGGTGGTGGTAGTGTATAATACAGCAGCAGGACTACCCTTCCTCATTTCTCATTGCATGAAACGCATTAATCCATGAAATTTGTGCTATGAAACAGAACATTTCGTACAATCCGCATCTTATTTGAAAGAATTCGAACGAACACATGGATAGATTGAGTAGATAATTCCACATATACCCACGTGTGTTGAGGATAATAAGTCTGGATCCAAAACGCTTCTCTCAGCAAATATACCATCTAGAGAGAAGAGGGATTTCATAAAAGGGGAGGAGAGCGCTTTTTGTCTCATATATTTTCTGGGTACGTGGGATCCCTTAATAATAAAGAATATGCAACTATCCAATGCAATTGCTCACAACTGTTCCCACATTAATTGTATTTCAAATTCAAACTGTTCCCACATATTTGCTCATTAAGGCTTTTACCTTAAAATGGATTTTGAGACTAAGTCCCCATATTCTAACATTATTATTATTTTGGCCTTGAATTCCATGTGAGCTATCTAACAAATAATACTGCATTCACTTGTTTTATCCACTGTCGTTTCCTTCCCTCGTCGGGGTCAAAGTCAGGGTTGTTGCGAATGTAGGGCTTATTTGGCAATCAATTTTAGAATTTATGTTTGATTTTAAAATATAGGTTTTACCTCAAAATCGAGGTTTTGTCTAAACAAAATTTTTTTTTCAAAAGATATTTTGGTTACAAAACCTTAGTTTGAAACCTAAGACCCAGTTCGGGATGGTTTTGAGTTTTAAATTTCAAAATTTTTAAAAAATTAACTAGTTTTTGTTTTTATTTTTTAGTTTTTTTTATTTTCAATTTGAAAAAGATGTTGTAAATTAGAAATAGGTAAGGTAGGTCAAGTCAACTATTCTACCATCAAATGATAAAGATGATAAAAATTAAAAATAAAGTAATTATAAAAATATAAAAATTAAAAAATGATTGGCGTCGGCTGGGAGGGCTCAAAAGGGGGACCACCCCACTCTAAGAAGAAGGTGGCGGCTATTGCAATAAAGGCGGGAAGAGTATTGGGGTTAGAGTCAGGCGGAGGTTGGGTTTGTTATCGGTTTAGGTGATGTGGGTAGGTTTGGATTTGTTGCGGGTGCCAATAATGGAGGAGGAGTAGAGTTCAAATAAGGTGAAATCGGAGTCGAAGGGGAGGAGCTGGAGCCAATGTTGGGAGTGGGAGAGGCAAAATTGGGGGCGGGGAAGGTGATGATGGTTGAGTGAGAGGTTGAATAGAGAAGGAGAAATGTCGTCTGGAAGGATAATAAATTTTTCAAAATTAAAACTAAAATCTGAAAACCTATTTTTATGGTTTTTAAATCTGGATAAAATCTGTTTTGAAATTGTGTTAAAAACCAACTCAACCCCATTTTAGTCGAACACGTTTTGTTTTCAAAATTGCATTTTAAAACAAAAAAAAAAAGCTCAGCACCACCTCGAACGGGCCTTAAGTTTTAAAACCTAGGTTTTCCCTTTCATATTTTTTCTTTATTTCTTTTTCTTACTTTCCTCCTTTCTATCCATTTTTTTATCTCAGAATCCGTAAAAGTTAATAACTTCCTAAATATAAATCACTTTTCAAAATCTAGATTTTACCTCAAAATTTGTAAAAATTATTTTTTAAAATATATTCTAAAAAAATAAAAAATTTACTCATAATATGTAAAAGTTATTAGCCTCACATGAAAAGCTGAGGCGCCAAAAACAGCAGTATTTATTATAGTTATAACACCCTCCACTGAATTTTCGCTCTCCCTGCAATCAATGAGTGTCATCTTCTCCCTCCCCCCTACCCTTTCCCTTCTTTACTCCGATAATTCATACCATACCCTACACATTCCATCGATACCGTTCGATTCCACCGTCATTTAATCCGACAGTTAAGGTGATTACATGTGTCCCCCCTCACTGGGGCGGTTCCTGCCTGATTGGTCCTTCCTTCCCTCTTTCGCTTTTTGCCCTTTCCAAGTTTACTCCATAACCTGTTGTTCTGATCAAATCTAGCAGCGGTGGTGGATGCCATCGAGAGCCCTCTCATTTTTAGGCCTCTTTCTTAGGGTTTGGGTTCTCGCTCCGCCTTTCCCTTCGCTCCGTTCCATCTCCCTGTTTCCTACTCTTTCCTCTTACATTCGAGCTCTATTCAACAATGTGCTAGCGAAGTTTAAAAAAAAAACCGGACAGATTTTGTTCATTCCCGGTATTCGTAAGTTATATTCTCTGTCCCTGGAAAATTGCGCTTCACACTGAAGTTCAAGTACTTTGATATTGATAGCGCGATCTGAATTTCGCAATACCGTCTACTTTTCCACCTTCATTGTCATGGTAAAATTCTCTCACCGCGATTGATTTACAGCTCTAGTCAGACTGCATTGAAGCAAATCACTGAAAAGGAGGAGGCTGAGTTGTTGGATACTCCCCTCCCCACTGGTCTTCTCGGATGCGAGGCTGTGAAACGCATGGTAATCGTACTATTCGTTTTTTTCCTTCTATTTTTTTCGTGCTTCCCACGCTGAAACATGAATGCTTTGATCTGGGTGCCTAAATTCTCAAGCTGCGTTTTTCTCTCAGATTCTTAGTGATCTGAGTATTGGGGTTTCCTGATGCCGAGGCAAATTCGAAGCATGGATTTGGTTCCGGGGAAGATCAGAAAACGAGGTTGCTCCTCATCGGCATCATCTACCTCCTCCGTACTCCAAAACTACAGATTCAAAAGGGCTATTCTTGTCCGCAAGAGGGGCGGATCAAGTACACCAGTGCCCACATGGAAACTGATGAACTCAAGATCTCCCGCGTCCGCTATGCGGGCCCTGGAGTCCCCCAAATACCCGCCATCCCAGACGGGTAGCAAGGCCAAACAAGCTCCAGTGTCAGCAAGGAAGCTCGCTGCGACATTGTGGGAGATCAATGAGATTCCTTCCCCGAGCGTTAGACAAGGATCTGATGATAGAAGGATGAAGAAAGAGTTGAAAGCAAGGGAAAAGTTGGCGGCAAGATCGATGCATTCTGGCTCCTTGCCCCCGCATTTATCCGATCCATCGCATAGTCCCGTATCAGAGGTGAACATTTTTGCTTTTGCAATTGCATTTCGTTCGTTCCATTCTTGTTTCGATCCAAGAGAAAGAATCCGGAATCAGTTGCAAGATTTCATTCCCATAAAATTTGAATGAGAATTTATGTCCATTTCTATTGTTTTCTTTCCATGTTCCTCTTGATGGTCTATGGTGGGCTCTGTTGTCTAGTAGCTAATCGGCTATATTTTAGATGGCTAGTATAGAGTTTTGTTGACCTTTATATATTTTAACCTTCTCTGGACACACGCATATTGTAAATTTTAAATTAATTAAACGATAAAATTCGGAATGTTAAGTTTGTATAATTTCAAAATTTACCTTCGCGGATTTGATCATCGAAGCGCGGAACTACTGCTATAGCGTTCATATTGGTATTTATTGTACAATTTATTTTTCGTTTCTTACGATGTTTTATTACCTTTCTATAGAGAATGGATAGATCAGGAGCAGGTAGTCGCCATAGAAGAACCCCATCCATCTCTCAGAGGCTGAGGCTTACGGACCACCAAATTGGTCCATTAGATTCTCTCAGTAATGCCAGTCTCATGGAGGTAGGAAGTGCAAAGATTTGTATTGTTCTGGAAGCTTCCAACTTTTATTTCTTTCATTCATT
>JANTPZ010009966.1:0-10981 GCA_025593235.1 Vachellia pachyceras | reverse complement strand
CGAGGTTGAGGAAGAAGAGAGGGAGAAGGAAGGGATGAGGAACTTGGCAAAAGCAATAGAGAGGTTCGGGGAAGTTTATGAGAGAATGGAGAGAGAGAAATTGAGGCAGATGATGGATTTGGAGAAACAGAGGATGCAGTTCACTAAAGATCTGGAAGTACAAAGGATGCATATGTTCATGGACACGTAGGTTCAGTTGGGGAGGATCAAGCGCGGGAAGCGATCTTTGTCTAATGGTGAGTTAGAACTATCTCCTTTTCTTCTCAAGAACTGTGTCGATGGCATAGCATAAGCTTTAGGCCGATTTGGAAGAAGCTTAAAAATCTAGGTTTTAAATTGGAAGGTCAGTTTGAAAATCTAGGTTTTAAATTGGAAGCTCAGTTTAAAAATCTAGCTTTCAAAACTTAGGTTTGAAACCTAGATTTTATCTTTCATACTCTCTTTTTACTACTTTTTCTCTCTTTCTCTTTCTTACTTTTTCTCTTTTTCTCTTTCTTACTTTCCTCTTTCCTACCACTCTTTTTTACTTTTTTTCCTCGGAATCCGTAAAAGCTATAACTTTCCAAATATAAATCACTTTTCAAAACTTAAATTTTACCTCAAAATCTGTAAAATCTAGGTTTTAAACTTGATTTCCAAATAAACCCTTTAGTAATCTTGTTTGAAAGTTATGGAAGCAGAGATTGTTTGGATGGGAGTTTAAAAGGGGTAAAATCTAGAGAATAGATTTTGAAAAATAGTTTTTACAAATTTCGAGGTAAAACCTATATTTTAAAAAATGATTTATGTTTGGGAAGTTATTAACTTTTATGGATTTCGAGATAAAAAGTGGGTAGGGAAGAGGAAAGAAAAAGAATGAAAGGTAGGAAAGAGGAAAGAGAAGGAAAAAAGTAGGAAATAGGAAAGATGAAAAAGTAAGAAAGAGAAAATCTAGATTTTAAAATTTAGATTTCAAATCGAGGTTTTGTAACCAAAATAGATTTTAGGGAAAAAAAATTTTGCAAGGACAAAACATCAATTTTAAAGTAAAACTTAGATTTTGAAAATAAATCTAGGTTTCAGAATCGTGGCTATGGACTACGGGGTCGCAAGGGGATTCCCGGTTGATTGATGTTTGGTGGGAGAATGGTTTTTTTGTGTATAGAAAAAGCAATCATTTTATGTGATAGTTTTTTCGTTTTACAATTAAATAAACTCGTCGTGCTCGTGCGCCTTGTTACATTGTTACAGAAAGTTCTTCGCAATTTATTCAAAATGTATCCATGAATTGAATATATCTTTAAAGAAAGAGGTTCCTCGTTCAAGCTTTACGTGTTTCTTCCCATGGTCTACAGTGGTGTGGCGTTTGTTAGTATTTGTTGACTCCAAAGTGAATGGCATTACTTTGTTGTAAATTCATCGACAGCGAAGTTTAAAAGTAAATTGTCGCATCTTTTTCTGTTGGGGAAGACTGGCATTTTGTATCTGAGGCACCTCTCAGGTCAAAAAAAAAAAAGCTGAGGCACCTCTTCCCCTGTTCGGGGGGTAATTGCTTGGGAGTGAATGTTGTCATCAGCTAGGTTGAGGCTGCTGGTGCCAAAACCTCATGAGCCATAACTCTGGCGCAACAGGGCAGCTGGGTAGGGAAGCCAATGGCGATATCAAAGATGTGAGGCATGCAGTTTTAAGTCAGAATAAATCAGAAAACTAATTTACGTAACTAATATTTATAAAAGGAAAACTATAATTCAAACTAACTCATGAGAAATATGAATATTACAGGGTAACGGGCTGTCATATGAAAAGAATAAGACCCTAATTGTGCTCAAAACCAAATACAAACTAAGACATTAAAGACTATAAAGACCTAAGAAGCATTGCCACGGACACTGATGTGGACATACATGTGAACAATGCTTAATCTTTGACATGTTTGTGCTTCATTGAATAATAGATATTTTCGTTTTTCGCCTGAGAGTAATACTTATTGATTGCTGCTTTTGCAAGAAATACTTAACAGCATCCTTAGGTCTTAAATAGTGTACAGCTTTGCTAGCAGAACCAAGGAATAGGATTGACAATAATTTTTTTCCCCTCACCGTCATGTGCTTCAAACTTCCATCCTTGATTCCAATTGCCCATTTTGGGATACCCCTTGGTTCTTGAGTGATTAAAGTGAAGACAAACATGTAATATTGTATCAAAAACTTGTTGATTTAGAAAGTGATTGAGGGCCTGTTTAAATCAATGGTGAAAACTACTTTTCTAACGTGATTTACAGTCTGTGAGATAAGTATTGAAAGGAGTTTTATTTCGAAACGTGATTTTTTAGCACTATGACAAATAGGCACTAAGTTTTAAGTTGTCACTTACTCTAGGTTGGTTTGATGTTTTGGTGAATAAAATGATGTTGCTAACATGTATTAATTACTTGAAGGTGCAAAATGTTTTTTTTTAATTCTTTAAATCATGTAATTGAACTACTGAACTGCAGTCAACAGAGTTAGGCATTTCTGATATATAATATGAAGCTTGTAACTTTGAATAATATTCATTAAGAAATTGCGGTTGTCTCTATCTTTTAGGAGATATCATAAAGCATATTTACGAGCTGGGAGGAAGGGAATTTCATCTGAATTTGGACGGTCGCTCCTTGGTGTGTACCGCAGTAGCTCTGTTGATGACGTGACTCTTGGTTTTTTTATCAGTGATTTACCAAGAGTCTAGGACAGTAAGCTAATTAGCTTTTGCTTTGTGATGTTGATATGGTTGAATTATTCTACTTAGGCCTGAATGATGTTCATGCTTCCTATCATTTATGCTCATCTCCTTGTTTGTTCTGCCTCTATTTGATGTCAAGCAGTTGATAATTGCATTAAAATTAAGTTGCGTAACCCTTAAACAATGTCTCAAGCTCGAGTTTTATGGATGAAGAGTATCATGTTGGAGGGCTTGCTCACTGTTGTGTCACCAAAAGAAGGAAAGGGGGGGTTATAAATATAGAAGAGTATGACACAATTGCAAAGGGATAGCTGAACAAAACGATGACCACAGTTTACATCAGTTAATGTTTATTATTGTTTCCATA
The DNA here is from genome assembly GCA_025593235.1 of Vachellia pachyceras. Taxonomy (NCBI): domain Eukaryota; kingdom Viridiplantae; phylum Streptophyta; class Magnoliopsida; order Fabales; family Fabaceae; genus Vachellia; species Vachellia pachyceras. The sequence continues at coordinate 7,914 of JANTPZ010009966.1, read as the reverse complement.
CGACTTGCTGTGGAATACTCACATACATCGAAGGGGAGTTTTCATTTTGTAAAGTGAAATACCATTTATTTAGGAGAACTAGGTAAAGTTTCTTCCTATCGGTACTCCAGTTCCATTCATAGTTAACTAGTATAATTGCTCTATTTTGTAAAGGGAAATATCTTTGGCACCCAGGGAGTTTCATTATTTGATCACTATGCTCCTCGTAATTTTAGAATAATTGCTCTGGACAAGTATGATTACAGTATGCATTATAGATTTTCGGTTGCAAATTGCATGTTTATCCTATTATCCAGCTGCTCTAGGCGGTGTTCTTTCTGAAGTGTATTTGGTCGGCTTTTATCACTTTAAAAGCTATCACCTATCTGTTGTCCTAATTGATTTTTAAAATGACCTTCTCTGGTGGCTAAACTAATCAAATGGAAGCTTGACTGCTGCCAAACATGATAATGTGAACATTACAACCAAAAAAAGGGTTTAAGCATATTAATTCAGGAATAGTAAAAGGTTGTAATTACAATTGGGGCATGCATTGTAAGATGAATTCATCATGTAATTAAATTTTCCTTTTCTTGACTGATGGTAATTGATTGAATTTGTTCATTGATGCAGATATGTATTGCTACCCAAGTGAGCAAGCAAAGCTTTTGGCAGTGGATTTTCGGGATGCTGCTTCTTGAAGTATTACCCTCTGGTAAAGTATATATCTTAAGCTGCTGATGGGAATGGCCATCATCAGGGATAGATTACCAATTGAAATTTGTCATTCTTTTTAGCTCCTGGATATTTGTGTGTAATTCAGTAACTGTACTCGTTCCACGTTGAGCTCACATATGTATTATACATTCAATGGCTCCGTTTGGATAGCCCGTTGGGTAAATTGACACAGATTTTGAGGTAGTGGATGTGAGAGGGAAAGTGTCTCTGTAATCGTACCCGTTGTGCAAACGGGTTTACCAAACGGAGCTAATATCTAATGTTGGTCAGTACTGTTTCTAAATTCTAGCAAGCTTTTCAGTTCAGTGGTTCACCCCTCCAGTATGCCTGCTGATAATTATTAATTAATAGGGGAATACCATTTCTTTGAAGAGTTGAAGGAAACTGTTAGCGTTACTTTCGCCTCCTTTTTCTTGTTTGCCTATAAACATGGTGTTATCTTCTAATTTAACTGTTTTAATAACATCGAAATACACTTAACATGAATGTTGCTGAGAGGAACGACTGTTGCTTGAAAAGGTAAAGAAATAGAAGTTTCAGGATTTAATCATAGTGTGCAACCTGTAAATAGCCAAAACCAGAATCTCTCTCCCACAAGCATGCGCCAACCCCAAAATTAATAACCATAAACACAATCAAATTCCTGATGCCGGAGAATCAATCGGCCATTTAAAACAAATTCGAAACTCCGCTTAACGCTATGCAGCTTGAGAAAGGCAAGCTGAGTGAAGAAATAGAATAGTTGAACAAAATATACCTGACGGTGTGAAACTGTGAGCTTGGAAAGTCTCCTCGATGGTAAACAGGCTTCCGGAGCTGACCAAAATAAATGGCGTCGATCAGAGAAAGTATTCATAATGTAAAGAAAGCCAGAAAATAGAGTAACACTATGAAGCGGGAAGCTAAGTATAGCAATGGAAAAAATTTCTTCTAAAAAAAAAAAAGTCGCATTGAAAAATCAAAATCAAAACGAAAACTCAAGACTCTGAAGAATGAAAAACGCATCACCGGGAACGCCTCGACTAGTAGGAGCGGGTAACAGAGAAGCAGAGGGAAGAGTTGGGTGTGAAGGGCTAGAACAGACAGCAGCGAAATGGAGACGTCACCCATTCGTAGGATCTCAGCAGCTTGCCTTTCTCATTCGGTGCATCCCCTCTTTCAATCCCCTGTATGATCTCAATGTGTTTCGGGTTTTCCGCTCTGCACTTGCCCGTCGTCACCCATTCGTGGGAAACGTCATCACCCATCCGTCGTCTACAAAGTCAGTGAAGTTCTAGGCGGTTTCGATCTCCTTGGGGCGGCAGAATGAGGGCCAGTACTGTTTATATTTGTCTTGTACTTTCTCGACGGAGATGGAGCTACCGGATAGATCGACCGTGCGCTTACCCTTCTGTTCGGCCGGTCGACGGAAAGGGAGGGATGAGAGAGGGAGAAGAATAAGTGCGGCAAAGACAGGTGGATGGGAGATAAAAGGGGGACGGTGAGGAAATCACACGTCACATGTGGGATCCACCAATGAACATTTATGTATATTCACAATAGTGTCCATGAGCATCTTTGTCCCTTTAAACCTGTGTCTGTGTATATATAAACATTGGGGTCGGGGAAAACTGCCATCCGAATGTTTGGCAATACGACCATTTTGGTGAGACATTCATGTGGATGTTTGAGACTACCATAGTAACAGATTTTAAGATAAATATGTAAAAGAAGTTTTATTTTGATTTATTTAAAATGTGGTTTGAATGTGCAAAACCAAATAAACACAACGAGATTAATCCCCTTCAAATACTCACAGTAAAAATTGTATTTGCCCCAACTAAATTTACTTAGTATGCTAATATCCTACTAATTTTTTTTTATTTATAAACATTACTTTGAACCCTGGACTGTTTTTTCTTTTTTTGAAGTGATAGGCCCACACACACACACACACAATACATCAGATCAAGCATATATTTAATCAAGAGTTCCTAATACATGTGTAACCCCAAGCAAAACACATCATTTCTACAGGCAGCATATATATGGAGAAAGCTAGATATTAATCTTTGCCTTCAGATATTGTAAGCTAATTAACAACATACATGCGTACATACACACATGTGCATGGGCAGATTACTACAGCTGGACTAGAATTTAAGATATAAATTACGAACAAGATTATTTGGGGCCTTTGAGGAAATTAAAAGCTAGAGTGATGAGGAGAACCACTGTCACTGCGTACTACATTTAAAAGATTATTTTCTGAAAGCAAGTAATCATTAAACGTAGTTTATCGAAGACTCTATATATATATGTTCTATAATAATTCATGAACGACCCAATCCTTTAATTTGCTTGTCCTTTGCCTTCTGCTTTGTGTGGGATCTATATATATATATATATATATGAGGATGACGCAGCAGAGGTGATAATTAATTCCAGCGACCGCCATTTCTGCTAATAAATCCACCTTCTTTCCCTACACCCCTGCACGTTACTCATGTTAGATAATATTGTGTGTGTGCGTGTGTTGTTATATACAATTTATAACATTCATACCATTCATAAATTAAGAACAGAGCGACTCATAAAGCCCAGAGATCCTTATCTAGTTTCTATAGTATCAGTCTTTGAAGGAGACAAGACAATGCTCATGTAACTGGAGAGAGACAGATACACAATGTTGGGCACTTGCCTAGCAAATAAAAATTATCATGGTATAAGCAGATTGTGTAATAAAAGTCTGTATTGGCCATAGTTATTAGTACAAGTACGATTGGTTAATGAACATACGTATATAATATATATATATATATAGCAAAAGACACCCATGAAGACACGCAAATACTGAACAACAATGTCCAGTGCAACTTGAGAATGCAATAAGCTCATTTACCAGTTGACTGAATTGTGCAACAGGGTTCTTCCTGAAGAGAATTTGATTTTCCTTTTTTTTTTTTTTCATTACAGCGTTAATAAACGTCGTCCACTGAATCACACCTTCCGAGACTTGTCTGAATTATATAACTAAACACACACACACACACACACACCCCCACCATTATGCATTTGTAAACCATTCCAAGCAGGCAAAAAAATCACTTCAACTACAATGTTCAATTGCTAATTGCAACTAGTTCTTAATTTGCTTCCCCAGCCAACTAATTTCCCAATTAATCAAAATTCCTAAAGCCATGCATACTCCATATTACTGTATTTCTAATGGAAACTTGGCATCATAGAATATCAAATCCTATATTGAGTAGAATGGAATGCTCAACAGGGTATTTAAGTGGGTTGATTCTTGAGTTCTGCCACAATTAATCTGATCAGAGAATGTGACTCTTGCAATGGTCACACATGCTTTAATTAGCTGACATGCCAAGTGACGTTCTTATTATTCATTTGAGCTAAAGCTGCTCGTATTTTGACTCCAAGCTACTTGTAATGTGTTAATTAAGAAGATTAAGATGTCATGCCATCTAATAACTTAAGTAACTAGAATACCAGTGTGAATTGACCACTTAATATATTGTATATCTATGTACTATATATAACTTAATTGACCAGAATACAGTGTGAATTGGCATATTGTATCTCTATGTACTTAATTGTTATCTTAATAATAACTCCTACGAAGAGTCCTTTAAGTATCAAATAAGAAAAAGATAAAATTAAATATGAAAATAGGAACAAGTACCTCACATCTGTATATATATGGATACTCTTTCCCTCTCTCTAACTTCACGCAGAGGTATATATTTCAAGAGATCCTCTTCCACTCAGCTTAATTAGCTCCTTCTTTATAAATTTGGAATTAATATTAAAATTCTAATACTCATAATCAAAACCTAACGCATACTATAGGCAAAGGACAAGACTGGGTTTATGATAGGAGCAAGGTTCAGCATACCATTCATTCAATCTATAAGCTTCCATGATTAACGGTGATGAAGAACAAGTTTATAAGGAAAATAAGTTAAAAAAATATATGAGACTGATTAACTGCATGAGGTAATAAAAAACACTATACAGCGAATTTTTTTCAATAAAATTTTATATATTTTAAAATATTATCGATGCCATCTGGCCACTTATTGGTGCTAGATCGCAGGTTTGATCCCGCATACCAACACTTATAAGTTAAAAAATTATTCGTGTGCATAGATGTGAAACCTACATTATACCTATTATAGTTAAGTACAAATATCACATTTCCTAATACCATCACCCTATCCACAACTCCACAAAAAGTCAACATTATAATTTTTTTTGTTCCCAACAGAAACTTAGCTTTTGAGACTCACTTCCTAACTCCAAGTTTCTTTTTCTTGCCTTGGGACCATTTCTGATGAATTAATCAATCGTCTGAAGGTCTCTCTCTGTGTGTACTTTTCTCTATATAAAAGAAAGAGTACCATACTCTAATAAGTTTCAGATATAAATGAAAATATGAGGCTTATTTTTGTTTGATTTACAAAGTATTTATAGAGGTTAATCTATATGGAATTCAAATTGTTATTTCTTATAGCATTTCTGTAAGGATGTATTTGCAAGGCCCCATGCATGCACGGCTTTCATTAAACAATGGAACTTGTTAGCATTTAATAATAACAAGCTGAAAACTTTTGCAGAATATGCAGAAGATTAGATTGATTCAAACTAAATAGTTATGCTAGTTAAAACCAACAGAAAAGTACTTTTGCCAAATATTTAATATGGTATACATGTATACATACGTAGCTCGATTAATTAGCTAGTCCCTTTGGCATACATAGACAATGATGAAAAGCTGGTTTTTATGTTTTAGATGGAGAGAAGAACATAATTCGTTGAGATACTTTCGAATAAAAAGGACGATATATATATATATATATAAATATATGAGGTTGACACGAAGTAGTATATTGAATTCTTATGAGGGCAAGGAGCTAAATGCTCAAAGTATAATTAAACTGTCCTTTTTCGGTAAAATAGAATTAAATTGTCTCTGTGAGGGTGTCAATGACAAATGAGAGTGTATATGCTTTTCACCAAGCTATCAAGATTTTAATTCAAATTACATATATGTTAAAAGTTAAGTGTGAGATTACGTGAGAAGAAGCTGCGCACATTAAATAAAGTTTAACTGAAAAATAGATAATGTTTTAAGATGTTAAGACATTAATGTAACGTCAAATTAACATATGGATCTCTCCAAATTCAATTGGAATAGAAGGCCTCCTTGGGTGTGGTGCTCCATTGGCCCCAATCAAAACATATTTTCTTTATACACAAAAAAAATGGTAAATTGAAAGTTCAAATGTATCTATTTTATACTCCAACACGACAATTCAACTAGAAAACTATAGCAAGAGTCTATCGTTCATATTATATGTATATAATAAACCCTTTCATGGACGTAAATATGTGTGTTTGATAATTAACATACCTGGTCATTCACATACCCTTCCTCTCCTGCATATTGACATGAATCCAACTTCACTTATCAATCAAATTCCACCTCGCTGGTTATATATACAAGGGTATTATCGATTCCTCTATCAAAGCCTAAACTATACTCACCTTGTATATTAAGACATTCTCGTTAAATCTATGGATATATCTACTATATATATATATCTCTATTAGTCTACTAATTTTGTCAGTTATGCATAGGAAGCCAAATTATATGTCTTAGTTTCTGAATAGTGCTTTTTTTTACTTCCAACTATTTGAAGTCAAGTTTAAATTGGATAGTAATGTATTTCACGCAAAGACACAAGCAAACATTTATAGTTATCTTATAACTTGTTCAATCAGACAAAATATTTTCACATAACTTTACCCTCTCTCCTTACTTCTTCTTCCTCATCAACATATATTTTCTTTAGAAGTACTTTTGTAACATTTTTTCAGTAATTCTTATGTGAAGTCCACACAGCATTAATATCTAACAATATTTGTAAAGAGGGATTATGCATGTATACTTTGGACAACAAGTGAGACAATCAAATGAAGTAATAATTAGACAAGCAACCAAAAAGAAAAAGAAATGTGCTAGCTAGGCACTACCATTCACATCCACTAACTTAATCAAAACCCAATTTTGAAGGTTCTTAAAAGAAAATGGAAGGGCTCATAAGTAACAAGGTTTTTTAGCCACACCAGCATTTGCAGCTAGCTAGGAGTGAGATATTCATATACATACACATCAATTAATTTTATGTAACACAACTTTGCTTCGATTGTATGTATATATGGGAGTGGAATTCGAGTATATTGATGTTCCTACGTCAATCTGTGTGTATGCAAAATTACATGCAACGTAATGACATGTGAAGGGCCACACACAAGAAATGGGGAGCACAAATATCCAGCAGAATCAGAAAAAAGGCCCAAATTAAGTATAAAGTAAACATCCCGAGGACTATTTAATTAGGGAACTGCAAAAACAGTGATCTGAATGATAGGAGAGAGAAAATGACCATGGGAGAGATTACTCTTAATTCTTTCTCAGACTAACCAGTAATCACCCACTCCTGTCAAATGTTGTGTAGGCGAAACCATCCGTCTCCCATAATTTTACTATATTCAAAATTAGGGTTTTTACCACTGCTTCTAGGGTTTCGTACGCACACTACGGTACAAATGTAATCCGCATATATATAATTCAAATTCCACAAGTGTCTGATCTCTATTCGATCATCCTCTTATTTTGGGTTCTTTCCTAGCGAAATCTTTCTCTTATCTATACGAAGAAGATCATATATGCGTGTGTGTTTGTGTGTGTGTGTGAGAGAAGAAGCTCTTATACACACACATCCAGAATAGTATATACCTGAAACGAAAGCTGAGGCATATTGTTCCGTTTTTTCAAGAAGCCATTTGCTTGAGAGCACTCTTTGCTGTCTGGTGAGGTCCCTTAATTGGGGTTCTCTTCTTCTTCTTCTTCTTCTTATACAGAATTCCTCGCGCCTTTGCCTGACACTCTTTAACTTCACGCAGGTACACCCTAATAGCTCCGCTTCCGAATGGATTATTCTCCGGTGATCCACCGTGCTCTTCGAAGGCGGCTCGCAAGCGTCCGATGAGGGCATCGAGGCTGCCCCAGGCCTGCCTGAGAGGACAGGTGCAAGGGGCGGGCGGGTCGGGTTGGCCGAAAAACACGCAACCGTGCAAGTGGACCTTAGTCTTCCCGAACTGATCGAGGTAGCGCAGGAATTCTAGGAC
>JANTPZ010009964.1:0-12932 GCA_025593235.1 Vachellia pachyceras | reverse complement strand
TTTGGGACCATTTTGTATTAAAGGGGAATATTTGGGACCATTTTGTATTTATTTGTCTTGCTTGGGACCTGAGGGTAATTCTCCCATATTTTTTAATTATTCAGAGTCTTTAGATACACAACTTTGTGAAGAGTGAAGACCCCCTTTACACTTGTATCCCTTGGCCACTAAGTAATAACGCGGGGTTTCAACCTTGAGATTAAATTATAAGCATTCAGATCCCAACCCATAATTTGTATCCACAATAATATATTGGCCTTTGGCATTGATTATTTTTTGTCAAAATTTGATCCATGGTGTATATAGAAGAGTCGTATTAACATCTCTCAATAGGTTTGGCTACGTATATTAGACTCTCTGGACCTCATGCTTACAGATTCAAGCTCCAGCCGTAATATTAATTTCAACTTTCTTTGTTATGCAATTATATTAATTTCACACAAAACGGTGGAGAAGTACTTATGGGCTTATTCACACAAGCCGAGGCAAATATATGGAGGAAATTGTCTCGTTTTGCAAAAAAACACTGTTGAACGTGCTTATGTCTACAAGTCAAGCGTTGCCAAACAGTGGTCTTATTATTCAAAGCGTTTACGTAAGAAAATATTTTTCACCCCATCCGCTAGCAAGGTACGTAGCTAGATAGCCATAGTCTTTCAATTGCGTCTAAAAGTAAATATGTATTGCCTATACTTGGCTTTTCCTATCTAACCTATGTTTTATTACAACTTAATTATTCTGCAAAGCTTGAAGAGGTTGCATGGCTTACGTAATCAATGTATGATCTTGTGTTTAAAAATTCATAATTATATATTTGATCGATGAAGAGAGAGGAGAGATAAGTAGTTTATTTAATTTTTTGGGTGGTCCAATTGCGTCAGTCTATGGAGACCTCATGATTTTTGTGTCATTGTTATTTGTGGAGGCAAAGACTTTTTGGGGGCAAGTTGAGGAAGTATAGGTCAATGGTTTCCTTTGTTTTTTTTTTTTTGGGATTAGCCTTTGAAATAGGTGACTAGCTAAGCTAAACATGTGATTTGGGCATTACGCATATCATTTTTATTATTGACTAACGTTCTCCTGTGTTAGATTCCAGACTTATATTTTTGTTAATTAGATATGATATGATCCTAAGTTACAACTCAATTCTAAGTAATTATTACAGCTAGCTTTTCTTTTGTTGCCTATCCGGTTCACCGGAACTTTGACCGACCACACTTAGATCTGACCCATGTCACCTAGATGTGGTGGGTGAGTCTTCAAACGAGGATTTCTACATATGTTGGGGTTTGAATTCGAGATTCCACTTATACAGAATCAAATCACTTACCTCTTGGATAAACCTCTGTTGGTTTACATCTGGCTTTAATATGAAGCTCATTGTATTATTATATATATATTTACTAATAACTAATAATGTGTATATTTTAAAGTAATTTACCAAAATGAAAAATCCACTCCAGTGCTGAGATTAATGATAGCAAGAATATGCCGACGCTCACTTCTTGATTCCTTTTTCTCTTGGCCGGAGGAATTCATATGTTCGTATTATTATTTATACCAAAATAGAGCTTTCAAATGTTTTGTTGATGATATTTTTCTAATCTTAATAAGTAAAGGAGCCTCTATATGAACTTCAATGAATAAGATACATTAGTTGTTTATATTTTACATGAACGAATATTTTTTCTTTCTGGTTTGAAGACGGTTTTAGAAAAATAAACAGCCCCCCAGAATCTCTAGGTTTTGAAAAATTCACCTTGTATACTTAGATTCTGCACTATGTACTAAAATTCGTACTATAATTAAGTTTTATAAAGTTCGTCTTAGAGATAAAGAAGGCAGAGAGTAAGGAAAAAAGTAAATTCGATGTTAAATTATTTGCCCCACTCTCTCTGTTGTTTAAATAAAAAACAATTACGATACAAAACTCTAGTAATGATAAGACACATACATAAATTAAGACATATGAATATGCATGATTTAGACCACAATGAATGAATCCAACTAAAACAAAAAGGAAGGAGACTTAAATTAGTTGTATACGATAAATATTCACCTTGTATACTTAGCTTCTGCATGAACGAATACAGCAAACGGAACTTTACGTACTGCTGCAACGCACAGCCTGAAGTTTGCATCAATCATATACTTGCCACAAAGAAACTAAGTATGCAATCATTGTTTTGCACTACAAACAGGGTTCATATGTAGGATGGGAGAAAGTAATAAGCACATATCATTAATTTTTTTTTTGGAACATCATGGTAATAGGATGTTATAAAGATCTCTGATAATTAAGGTTCTCAGCTACCTTAAAATGCCTACAGGCCCAAAAGAATAGTGAGGCGATATTAAGGCTTCAGAATTTGTAAACGGCTCCGACCCAATTTCTAATATTTATCAGTCTATCAGTTACTGTGAGGTATGTCATGTCAGACATCAGCAAGTACTCCAAAACAAATATACTTGTATGTATATAGATTGATATCACAGCCTGACTACTAATTATGCAGCTACCCAAATTAAAAGGCTTTGATTAATAATGTAGGAGATGGCTGGCAAAAAAACAGGGAATAATGTGGGAGATGAGAGCAAGCATGCACTACATAAGGCCTGAGTCCTCTTATCTGAACTCTCGCCTCGGTTTTTGTCTTGTTTCAGAGTAAACCCAAACATTTCATTATCTAGCTCTCTTGAATTGCACTTGCACTGCACCACTAATCTTTCTTTCAGAAGCCTTAGAGCATCTTTTGTGTGTGTGTGTGTGTGTGTCTTAATGATCATGAATATAAGACGGTGCAATATGTGGGGGCAAGTCGGAACTTGAGCTTCAAGTAAACCAATGAAGTAAACAAGGGAAAGGACAGACATGCAGGCGCTTTATAACTATGCCATGCAACCCCAGCGTCGTCGCTGCATATTCACTACCCTATATTCCTCAAATATAATCACAGCCATTCCTTAATTTAGTATAACTCATAATTGTTGGCCCAAAAAACATATTTCATCACGGTGTAATACTGCTATATATGTCTTTGGCAAGTTCATATCAAAATAGTTGACATGGACCAAAATTTTAAGATATAAAATGGCCGCAATGGACATGTTGCATGATAAGTCTACTGTTGATAATTTTGTTCTTTATTTTCCCTTTGCCATTAAATCTACAAAAGCTTGGTGCTTTTCACGTTCAGCCAAAAAAATAAAATAAAGCAAAGAGGATGGTCCCTCAGCGGAAACATTACGCAGTAAGCCACGTGTCCATGGCTTCATCCGAGGACGACAACGGGTGAGTGCGGTACATACATGCTACTCAGTCTGGATCCCACAAGCTACAACATAATTGTATAGGGTGAAATATACGATGATAGAGACCGGAGACTCTTGGACCAAAAAAACATTTCATTTTTTTTGGAAGTACAAAAAAAAACTTTATTCAAGAGCAACAAAGAAAGAAATTTATATAGAAATAAATAAAGAAACTTTTTTGGAGGTTCCCTGAAAAGCAGTACACCCGAAAAGAGGAATCGCACCACCGTGGGAAAGCGTGAAACAATAGACTCGAAAATAGCCCAAGAATTGGGGGTGAAATTGAAGCAGAATCAGTGGCGGAGCCAAGATCCTACATCAGTTAGGGCAATTTTTTATTTTCAAATAAATGACAACAAATTTACAAGTATAAATAATTTGAGTGGGTTCAAATCTTAAAAATCAGTGGGTGCAAAATAAAAATCTAATAGATATTTACATATACACCCAAAATTTGAGTGGGGGCAATTGCCCACACTAATCAATATGTGGCTCCGCCACTGAGCAGAATCATATTTAATCCTCTAATTAATAATACATCCATTGTTTATTATCTCTAAATCAACCCAAGGAAGACTAAGTGAAACAACAGCACAACTTCAGGCAGCTAAGCCCCTGCACCTTCACCCCAAGATCAATTTCCGGTGCTGTATATCTCTTTTTATCATTTCCTGTTTTCATCATCTGTACATGAAAGACTAATAAAACGATCGGCTGAAAACGTCACTGGCTGCCTCATATTCCATCATGATCTGAAAAATTAAAACTAGGTTTTTGGGGGGGGGGGGGATGAACAAAGATCAACATGACATCAACAAGTACAAGGCTGGCCTCAGAGCCACATGACGACATGTGGTGTAGCTTAGCCTTCCACAATCTTTGGACCTCCGTACAAGGTTCCAACCACTTCTAAATCCTCAGGTTTCTCCCTCTCTTGAAGCCACTCATGATTCTTCTTTTCCTCTTCTGTTCTGCATGTTCCATCTACCGAAGTTTTCAAAAAACAGATTATCAACAAAGAGAAGTGAACAAAATAGTTTACAATCAATTTGAGAGGTGGATTTGATTTTGATGAGAAAGAAATAAAAACAGTGTTACTGGCATAATACCTGAAAAATTGGAAAATGGATAATTACGGTAATAAGTGCAATGCCTGCCATCAGGGTCGGAGTATGGAGGGCCAAGAACATCGAGAACTGCGCATGCTGTCAATGCCGTGAAACAATGCATGTTTCCTCCATCGGCTGGATAAAGGATGGAGGGGCTGCAAGGAGCAGTGAAATCAGCATCAACCTTCACTTTAGCCAACCGCACCTCTGAACTCTGAACTGGATAATTAGAATATGCATATTAGTCTCTTTTTCATTTTTTTTTTGGGTTCATGGTAGAGAAAGGAAACGGTACTTTTACAAGAGATTTAAGATTTGCTGGAGGAATAAGGCCATGAGCAATATATTTCAGTCCAAGAAATCAGACTATGGATTATGTCAGACTATGTTCTCAATCTTAAGGGATTTGTAACAGGAGAAACCAAACTCACATTTGAGCATTCCGATGAGATTGCCAGATAAAGTACATAATAGAACTCGTGTATCATGTTTTGTCCAACTACGATGCTTGTTGACAGTACCAGTATGCCGTCAGAGTTTCCCACATGACATTAACAAGTATGTGACCTTTTATATTTTCTTTAGACAAGATTTAACCACAGTTCCTCATGAGGTTTTCCAATAAACTTATAAAATGTAAACGAAACTCCTAAGAGACACAATCATATGATTTCGAATTGTAAAAGCTATTTAGTTATCATGTTTAATTAGTGAAACTGACGGCAAAAGATATAAATTGTAAAACCGCACAACTGACCTAACTGTTTTTCCTTTCCTTTCCCCTCCCCCCTTAGACTATGTTTGGTTTGATGGGGGGAATGGGAGGGGATGGATGGAAGTCATGGAACGGAAGAGTAAGGGATAGAGGAGTTTAGTGTTAGCTTGTTTATTTATGTTGGAGAGGAAGGGAAGGTAATGAATAATTTACTATTATACCCTTATATGGTAGTTCATATTTTTTAATTAATATGTATTATCTATTCTTAACCATAATTATATAATTTTTATTTCTAATTAATTTAAGGAATAATATATTCAATTTACTAATTACTGTAATGATAGTATTATTTATAATAAATAAAAAATATTTTGAAATGGAAGAATACTTTTTATCAATAATCATATTTTATTTTAAATAATATGTTTTATTTATAATAATATATTTGCATTATAAATTATTTTTATAATAATATATTTTTATAACAATAAGCTTTTAATTAATATTTTAATTTTTAAAAGATTTAATTAACTTTTATAATATATTTTGAATTACAATTATATAATTTTTAATCACTTTTATAATAATATAAATTTTTTACAATATATTTTCATGCATTTTTATTTTATTACAATATATCTATTAATTAAAATAATTTTTTCTTTAAAGGTATTAATGAAATAACAGAAAATGTATATGGGTGAAATTGTCCTAGAATTTGGCTGCCCACCAAAAAACCCCCAATTTGGAATGAAGCAAAAATGGGGAAATGGAGGAGAGGAGAAGATAAATTTTGACTCCCCTTCCCTCTAAAATTACCAAATGAGGGGAGGGATCATTTTCTATTCCATCCCCTCCCCTCCAACCAAACACACCCTAAGAGAATGGCTCTAGAAGTGGATGCCAATGGTCAATGCTGCTCTATGTATCGTAAAAGTATTTACAACACAACAATTTTAGAGAGACAGAAGATATAGGGAACAAAATACACAGCTTCCATTTGTATTCTATGTTATCCTTAATTCAAACCCTCTGTTTCACATCTGTCAGAACATCAGGCAGAAAACTAGCATATCTTCAAATATGACTCATTGACTGTATGCTTATACAGCGCAGAATTGAAAGAACCATATGTACAATGCCAAAATAAGTTAGAAAGAGTGAAACTGGTCATTATTATTTTTTTAAAAAAAATTGAAATACTCACTTTCCGTTGGTTTGAAACTGGTGGGAGTTTGAGGGGGCAAGCCAACCGCCCAATCATATGATTTGATGTGCATAGTCCCGAAAAGCAGTTTACTGAAAACAGTCATTCCAGGGTGATTATGAAGAGGTATAACACCAGAAGGCGGCAGGCAAAATATTCCCATCTGCATTCAATACAGAAATATAGTTACAATCAACAAAACAGCATGCCTCACTGTAAACCATAAAATTACCAGTTCACGATCACTTGCTTACCGAGAACTTTGGACATGCAAAGATATGCAGGTATGTAATTCTTGGGAACCTTCGGGTGGTGTTTGACCTGAAATATGGCATATCAGGCTTCAAGCCAACATCTTCTGGTGTAATTACATCTGCATGAAAGAGGGCAAAGTTGCATGGTTTCTATTAGCAAATAAAACCCAGGTAAGGAACTGACAAGTGGAGACAAAAATTAGGAAAAGGATTTTTAGTATTATTGCTGCTGCAGAAGCTACATGGCCAAGTCAGCCTTAAAAAAAACTAAAAGATAAAAAGGCGATGAGGTCAAGGCATGAAACTTAGCGTATTTGGATTCCAATGGTTTCCCATAAAACAGTTCACCAGATTTTGCAGGTTCAGATAATTTGACGGCTATATCTTAACTACTCGCAGTTGTTGAGTTTAAAACTTGGTCCTCACGTCCAGGGTGCTATGCCTACCGCAAAAGACAATATCCATCAAATGATTCCACCCTAAAAAATTGCATTTTTCTATTAAGCTCGTCGATTGACAGTGGTCGAACTGATAATAGGGACTTTATAACCCTAATGAACTAACCATAACCAAAGGATCCTCAATTTTGGGCATATCCAATCCAAATTATCAACCTAGGCTGTACAATTCCTCGATAACATAAACGAGACAGGAGAAGAGATGGCACGGTATTTTATCTGATGCCATCATTGAGTGTACTATGTTTGATTTCCTATTTCAAATTATATAACACGAACTTGGCATTACACCGCAAGCTGAATGCTGAAACCTGCACCGTAGATAACGTCTCTTGGTAATAACTAATAAGAAGCAAATGATGACAACAATTTTTTATTTGCTAGCTGAACACCTTGGAATAATTATATACAAGCGTGGATATTAGACAGTAGACACAAAGGCATGTCGAACACCTAGAGGCACAATTCGATAGTACATAAATCAGAGAGTTACACCCCACAATTCGAAATAATTTAAAGAAATAGTGAGGTAATCGATAATATTGGTGCAAAAGGTAGAACTGAAGCAATATCCACATATTCGCGACAGAGGAACTAAAATTGAAACACCAATTAAATTGGATATAAGGCTTAATTTCCCCAAGAAAGTCAGCCTATGAGCAAACAAACCAAATGATTAATATTTTCAAGGGAAAGGGAGAGAGACAATTAAGCCGAATTCACATTTTGATTCAGCAAACAGAGAAAAATCTCACAAAGAGCTTCATTTCGATCTGGTTTTCACACAAGTAACATCCCTAGTTAGGAAAACTGGGCATTAATGGTAAATAATATATTGGAGACAACAATTTATATAAATACTCAAGGTACATACCTAAAACAGACCGCAACTTCTCAATGTCTTCAGGGGGCGGAACAATCCCAGGGACACCAGAGGCAAACACTTCCTTGCATGTCTTGACTAGTATCTGAACCGGCGACGTCTTCTTCTGACGTCGCCGGTTCTTCCTTGACTTGCTGTTGGTATTCGTCTCTTCCGGTGATTCAGAGAGGTTTTTGCCTTTCTTATCAGCCACCCTCCTTCCAATCCCCATTCAATTCAAATTCAGCAGAAAAACCAATCTTACTACCGCTTTAATGCAGAAATACGATACGAACATCGAAACAAGGAGACACCCGCACAATGTCACCACGAAATGCTTCTACTTCCAGGGCTATGCTAAGAGATTACAGAACAAGGGACCATAGAGAATTCGGTAACAGCAAATGGGGCTGCCATAAAACCGAGAATAAATGCAGTGAGGGCATGAAACCCCAGATACCCGGAAATAGGCGGAAGAAAAAGAGTGAGAAAGGGGCGAGGGGTAGACTTGCAGAGATAGAGGTGAAGGGGTAAAAGGAGTAGGATGTGAAAAATGGAATTGGGAAATATGTGTGAAGGTGATGGGTGAAGAAAGAGAATGACGAGGCAGGGATATAAAAGAGGTAGAGGAAGAGATTAGCTGAAGGAGAGGAACAGTTGGTTCGAGGAAGTGAAAACCAGGGGCAATGCTTGGGATTCCAGTGGGCTGTTCCAACAGCGGATTTTCACCTGCCGGCCCCTGCCATTCCCCCACCCCCAAAATGCATCATTTTAAAAATAGTTGTGTTGTTGGCACTTTCCGAAAGACAGGTCTTGCACGTTGCTTTAAAATCGGATGGGAGGTATTTTAAATTAGAAATGTCAATGTCTACAGTTCTCACTGTATTCACAGTGAAAATTACTTTTTTAAGTATAATTTACAGTTTAAAATATAAACATACGAGAAAAAGTTTATATTATATAACATCAACTCAATATATTGATTTTTATATATAGTCCAATGGACGAGACCAACAGTTAAATTGATAATATAACGATTGAATGTAATTTTAATAAAATAATTACAGGTATAGTAATATATATATTTACAACAATATGTTGAACATAAACATATATCAGAATTTCACAGCGGAACTCTTACTTACCTCTTGCGATAGTGTATTTTCTGAGTTTGCTTGAATTCTTCTAAACGGGAATTTCCGGTACAGTGATGGACTGTCGAACACCGTCACTCGTTAGAAAATTCATGATTGAACAAATAATTTTTGTTTTCTGTATCCATTCTGAGTACTGGTGTCCTCCTTATATAGCCTCTCATCAAGACTCAAAAGGCTTCAACAACCAGACACAACCCTCTGAACGTAACTCTTTGAATAATGATGCGGAACACATCCGTTGATATATTTATATATAATATATTTAAATAAACAATATATAATATATAAATATAATAATATATATTTAATATATATAAATTTCCAACACAATAATGATAATATTACAATATATAAAGTTTTTAGTGAAATAATATCATGTGGGTATAAATAATGTAAGATGGCCAAAAAAAGGTTATAAATAATGTAAAAATGTATACTACTTTTTTATAGAGTGAGTTCCGATTTGATTCTTGGTTAATCATTGCTCATTCTACAACTTATCTGTTAAAATGTAAGATCTGGATCCAAATTACGAACTGAACTAAGGAATCTCAATTGTTGATATTGTATTCCCCACCAAATAAGCCCTACAATAATTTTATTGTGTTTAAAATAAATATGTAAAAAATATTTTATTTCAATTTATTAAAAAGAGTTGATACGATCTTTTAGATCATCGGTTTTTTTTTTAAAAAAAATTCATTGTGGGGATATGGTAGACATTTCGCTTTTCTGCTGTTGCGATGAAGAAGATTTTTTTTTTCTGCTAACCGAAAGGCTCACCAATAAACGTTAATCCTAATAAAAAATTGAGTTTCTAACTATGGCCTTGTTTGTTTTGGCGTTTAAAAAAGTCAAACACAGATTTAACAGTGTTTTTCTACAAAATGAAATAACCTTCTTTATATATTTCCCTTGACTTACTTAAAAGTATTGATGTACTATGTTCCTATTCAATTCGAAACGAAAACATTTTTATACGTGCTGTCAAAGTCAAATCC
Source organism: Vachellia pachyceras (assembly GCA_025593235.1). Taxonomy (NCBI): domain Eukaryota; kingdom Viridiplantae; phylum Streptophyta; class Magnoliopsida; order Fabales; family Fabaceae; genus Vachellia; species Vachellia pachyceras. Next base: position 2,854 of record JANTPZ010009964.1, on the reverse strand, counting down.
CTGCCACCTACTGCTTAAATATAGTTAAGGGATCAGACTCTCTCCCTCTTATTTTGTGCCATTGCTCCAACATATATAAATGCATTGAATTGATTTGTATTACCTCATGTGTTCTGGCCCCCATCATGATTTGATGTGACTGCATTTGAAAATTGTGTAACTACGATTGAAAAGGAAGAAACCCTTCGAATAATTGAACAACAGCAGTATTTGGAGAGAAAAAAAGGAGTACGATATATAGAAGTGATTCTTGAAACTTAGAAAGTTTTACATACAACACACATGAAGAGTACAATAATTCATTTTATACGAGTAATGAAAAGAGAGCTGCATGTGTAAGTACGCCGTGTTTGACCCAGCGAACATCTTGCACCTCGATTTTTGCTGAATTGATACGAACAGCAATGGATGGTGTTGAAAACAAAACGGATCGGATACACCCATTCATGGAACCAATTCATTAGCTGTGAGGAATTTAAACTCGGAAAGAGATGGCCCAACGTCAAGAGGAGAGGCCACACTATATATTTATATTTCCCCCCATATCGATCTCTTTTACTTGCCAACACATAATGCTTATTTATACTGCTTATAGCCAGAACTGCAGCCTTTGCTTACTGTATAAAACGCTTATTAATTCCTCCAGATCTTTCATGCTTCTTCTACCTCGAGTTTTTTTTTTTTACACTTTGCCCAGCACATCCAACCATTCTTTATTCAGTTCAAATTACAGAATTCATCTGTCATGAGCTTCCATATCGAGAGGTCTCACTGGTAGGCTAATCTAATGATGTTGTGCTCCCCCTTGAATCTGTGTTCATACATAACACCATCCGTATCTATCTGCCACGCGTCTCTATCTTCTGGGCTACATAATTTGACAGTAAACCATGAAGCCCTTCCGAAGACGGGGAAGACAAGAAAGGGATGAAGAGAAAGCTAGGTACATAAAATACTTGTAAAGAAATCACTTTTCTGCGTGTATAAAACAATAAGTTACTGTGTGTCATGCGACATGCCCTGTATAAAACAATTGAGTTATTACAGTATTGTGTGTCATGTATTCTCTCTCTATATTTAGGGAAAGGAAAACAGAAGGAAAGGGAGCATGGCTGTCAAAATCAGGGTGACTAGGTCAAAGCAGGGAATGGACTGGTTATTGCTAAAGGTGGAGACAGAGAGATGGAGAGTTGGAGACAAGTTAAAGTACAAGGACAGTGAAGGGGGCTAGGGTTGTCACAAAGGACATTTGAGATCATAGAGAGCGAAACAAACTCAATACGGTGCAGTTCGCCTGCTGAAAATGGGCAATAATTTCTTCTGCTGCACTAACGGTACTCAGTCGCCATTATATAAATAGTTGCCTGATAAGGCGCTACACAAGGCTGGTGAAAAGAGAAGGATATATCTATCAATTGTTTCTTTGCTGTTAATTAGTACGTGCAGTCCTAAGCTATTCTCATATTCTGGAAACTCCAAGAGCGTAAAGGTGAAGCCATGCATGCAATTATTGCACATATCCTATGGACTTTGGGCTCTGGACACACATGCATTGTCAAAAACAGTTACTCGCAGTGCCCAAAACAGTGCATCGTTATTTACTATTTTAGTATTTTTCTAGATTTATGCACCTCAGAGAATAACACTTTTTTGGTATATATGTACCTCAAAGAGTAACATTGAAAAGGATATTTGTCCCCCCCCCCCAAACAAAAAAATAGGTTTTTAAGGTAAATGGTGTCTGCTGTCCATGTCCAATCCCATCTCTTACCTTTTCTTATTGCCGAACCCATCTCTTACGATCTCCAGAGCATGCTTTCTTCTAAATGCTGCACCTTTTAATGTGCATCCATTTCCATCGACATTCACTTCTTTTTAAAAAAATACAATTCCAAAATTTCCTTTTCCTTGATATAAAATGAAAAAAAATAATAGCAGTCCCGGTCTTCAATACAAGACTGGTTAACTAATTTTGAAATATTTAAAAGTTAATTAAAAATAAATTTAAAATATTTTATAATAAATCACACGAGCATCTCTCTCTCCTTTCATCGTCGTCTTTATTCGCTGTGTACTGTGAAGATAGTCACATGATGACGTCAGCAGCGTTCGTGCATGTCATGCTTCTAGAAGCCGCAACAATCGAGCACGAGCTCCCATGCATTGATTTCCCAATGAAGATCATAAAAAGTCTGGGAACCACATATAAAGATACGAATACAGTTTTTTTTTTTTTTTTTGCGAACGAATACAGTTTATTGTGCATTACAAATCACCAAAATTATCAAATGGGTTAAATTAATTGTCAAACCAAACCAGTAAAGCCTCCGTAGTTAACCATAATCATCAAATATCAAATATGTATATAAGGACTAACAATAACACAAAAATATTCAAGACTGGCTTTTCGCCAGTTATGCCCACCTCTTAAACTGTTTCGGAGTGTTTTAAAATGGGCATATGGCTTATTCTTGGTTCGATCAACCGATCGAATTGGCTAATCTGGTTCCGCGGTTACGTTAACACCGGAGATTACGTGCCTATTTAGCTCAACATTTGTAGGGCACTACAAAAAAATTACAATATACCTGCGGATTTTTCCTGCGGAAAAAATTCGCAGGTAAATTTCCTGCGGATTTTTAAATCCGCAGGAAATATTAATTTTTAAAAAAAATTGAAAAAAAAATACCTGCGGATTTAAAATCCGCAGGTAAATTTCCTGCCGATTTTAAATCCGTAGGAAATATTAATTTTTAAAAAAAATTTTGGAGAAAAAAATACCTGCGGATTTTAAATCCGCAGGTAAATTTCCTGCGGATTTAAAATCCGCAGGAAATATTAATTTTTAAAAAAA
>JANTPZ010009963.1:0-11669 GCA_025593235.1 Vachellia pachyceras | reverse complement strand
ATTGAAACAAGCAATGTGGGACTTCATGCCTTCCTTGTTTTTACACAAAGTGGAACTTCCTCTTCCTTTTAACACACACCCACATATAATTCCAACACCCAACCCATGATTCTGATGACATTGCAATTCAGGGGTTGGTCCCACAACCGTCTACCGCGGATGAAGTTAGCAGCAGTGATGGATCACAGTCCAGGCTCCAGAGAGACACTGCGGGCGATCTCTCCTTCAGATTCCATGACTTCTCCATCTCCAACAATTGGGTCTGATACTTCTATCATGTAGGACAGCTGATTCTGCAAACTTCTAGATTGGGAAAATGTTTGAAATTCTTCACACATTACCTCAGGAAAAAAAAAACAGTGTAGCTTGACTATGATTGCTTATACTTAGCGCAAAACCTGGTGCCTTCGCTGATCTTTTTTTTTTCCCGAATTGATTATCGATACCCTCATCAACAGATCGATATTAATACCCATACATTATTAACAAGTTATATGTGAATACTTAGGAGCCATTCAAGATTGTGGAATCAGCAAACGAAGACCACCGAAGTAGGTTTTGAAGCCGTTTCATCCGGGTCATAATGTACGCGTATGTAAGCAACAACCGGATAACGAAGCATCAATAATAGGCACGTTTAATACCCAAAAAATGGCAAAAAAAACTACTAAAAAATTAAAAGACGAGATGATCTTATCAATAGGTCATTGAATTCCAATTAAAAAAGGGTGGATTAAACTTCGTAAGCTAATGAAAAGTAAGATGCGTAGCTAGAGCTAGACTATAATTAGTACATGGTGTAGTGGCAACCATCTCAAAAAGATTAACCCCTCACTGAAGAGGATGACGAAGCGGATTACGGAAGAAGTGTAAGGAAGGAAGGCCAAGGAGAGTAGGGAAGTCACTGTGACAAGTCGGCTCAGCTAAGGCAGTGCGGCGAAAACGAACCCGAAGACAGAGGAAAGGCAGAGCGGCGAAAGAGAAGACGAAGTCAGTCTCAATCTCAAGTCATGAAGAGCAGAGCCGTGGTGGCGTGGTGGTCATCGAGATAGCGATCGAGCACTAGCAGAGTCTCATAACAGAAGTATCCATGACTGGCTAGGGTAAATGACAGATATGTAGCCTGTCCTGTTTATTTCTCTCACAATCCAAAATTGGAGGGGCCAAATCTGGGGAATTTTTCACGATTGCGAGCGGGTTGGCCGAACCCCGGGCTTTTTTTCTCAACCCTACGGGCGAGTCGAATATTCTTAGTCATGATGGTGACTCTCAGTGCATGAATGGCAGAGAGATTGGTATCCTCGATCATACCAACCAGGTATGCCTCAGCAGCCTCCTGCAAAGCAGCCACCACACTTCTCTTGAATCGGAAATCAATCTTGAAATCCTGGGCAATCTCCCTCACCAGCCTCTGAAACGAAAACTTTCAGGTTAGAAGCATCGTGCTCTTCTGATACTTTCTGATCTCTAGCAGTGCCACCTTTCCCAGTCTGAACCTGTGGGCCTTCTTCACACCTCCAGTTGCTGGAACCGACTTCCTGCCATCCTTCGTGGTCAGCTGCTTCCTCGGTTCCTTCCCTCCGGTTGACTTGCGAGAGGTTTGCTTGGTTTGCACCATTTCTATTTTAGGAGAGATGTGATGATGGCATTGGCCAGGGGTTGACGAGTAACATATGGGCATGGCTAGAATTTTTACTGGTTTGTCAGAGTGTATATGAACCGTCAATGCTTTTCTCAAGGGATGGTCGATATTGTGTGAAGCGGAGAAGATGGGATAGCAATCAGCAGCTGGGCACAAGGGACCAGTAGGATTTGGTTCCCGGGGGCGGCAACTCAAAATTAAATTAACTTTCATTTAACTTCAGGGGCTACTCATCATTTTGGCGCACAAGAACATCATTTAAGGTATCGATTCTACGACAACATGGTTTCATGCTTCAACTTAAAATGGATACTTTTTCACAGAAACCAGCAATTGAAAGCTCTTTCATTTGTTTATATAAAATGACGTTGACTTTATATTTCGTTTTCCTATCTTTGTCTTAAGGTGGGAGGAAAGCTGAGGGCGAGAAGTGCATACTATCAAATCGTCATCTTTATTATGAACTCAGGTTATTCATTGGCGAACACTCAGAATCCTTCCCAATAACAAAACAGGCTCTTTCATAAACAGTCTGTTTCGTGGTCCGTTTCATTGGGCTGGAGATAATAGAAAAGTGTTGGGGGTTGCCTCGTCGTCTTACCATCAATTGGGCCTCATGTGACGGACAAATATGGTCCACTTTACCCGCATCGTTCATTGAACCATCAATTGCCACCACATTATCAAGGGTCATTTCCTTATAAAACGACTTCTTATTTTTGGTTGTTACTGTGAGTATTTGAGAAATAAACGCATGTTTAACAGTGTTTTTCTGCAGAATGAAAAAATCTCCTTCACATGTTTACCTTATGAATGGTAAAATCATTTCTTCAAAACTTTCCCAGCCATTAATTATATCCTCATTGATTGCTTGAGTGGCCCGGAAGGTTCATGGAAACTACAAGTAGAAAACAAGGGTCATTTCCTCCCTCCACCGCTGTTTCATTATACTATTGTCTACGAATGGCACAAAGACACCCCCAATACTAAAATTCAGCAAAAGGCAAAGTTAGGCAGAACCTTATATAGAATCAAACGGCAGACAATCATTTAAAATTAAAAGAAATGAAATTGTGGCGTGAACTCAAATTAAGCACACTATAATATAAATGGGGGAATCTGGTCTTACAACAACACAGACAAGCAAAACAGGACAAAACCCAAAACATAATACAAGGAGTAGCAGTCCCAGTAAGTATAACGTAAATAAAAACCGCGTAAAGTTTGCAGTATGTTCGTGGAGATCCCATAAAAGGCTACACTACCCATCCTGCTTTGTAGCGCAGAGAATCTGCTTTTACTGAGGAGTTGATTGTACTCTTGGCTTCCTCGGTTTCTTTGCTGTTTCCAGTTTTATTCTTATTCCTCTGGATGCTCAGTAAGAGACACCATAGCCTAATCTCTTGGCCTGACAATGAAAATGAAAGAACCACACGAACCAGAGCACAGTTCCATGTTGGATTCCAAATAGGGTTTGGGCTAAGCAGCAAATAAGATTTCTAAGGAAGCTGTTAATGGAAGATTTCTTGTGTGGCATTTAATGGCTGAAACTGACAGCATGACATGAAAGGCCCCATATTTGTGTCTCTTTCTCTGTCTTTGACGAAGCGGATTTTCCTTATTATACAAGCAATGAGAAAAAAGCTATGACTGTGATAAAGCTGCCTCTTTAATTTTAATAATTAAGAGAAGCCGAGGGATTAGTGATAGCAGTGTCTCAGCTTTGAATACTATAAGGTGGATGACAGACTTCGCCCCTTATCTGATCGCCAAACATCCTCTTTCCCCCTTGCCTGTCTAATGAAGCAATTATTAAACAACAAAAAGCTACCTTCCCTGCCTAAACCTTCCACTCGTAATTAGTAGCTTCCACTGGATGGCCATTAACGCACACGATGCAGAGAAATCAACACAAAACTTATGGCAGTAAAGAATTTTACGTGCAATGGCTTCTTGTTGAATGATAAAACCTACACTACCGAAAGAAACAAATCCTATTTTGCTTTACCTACGAACATAAAATCCTCGGTTGGTTAGAAGATGACTCAACACGTACCAGGATCCCAACCACTTTATCCACCAAATGTGTCATTCTGCCAACTACCTACCCCTATACTTTTTGACATTTTAATTTTTTCTTGCCATCTCTACTTGGTGGCATGTTTAAGGCGCATTCTTTTCTGAATAGATAATATGACCGTTTGGAAAATTATTGGTAGAATGTATTTTGGTAAAATATATTTATGTTTGGATAAATATTAAATTTAGAGTGCATTTATTCTATTAAAAAGGAGTTATTTACTCATACTGCATTTTGAAATGAGTTACCAAACACTAGAGCTTGCAAACTAATGAATTTTTGAATCCAAAATACGTTTTGAACTCCAAAAATGCATTCCCGAACACACAATATCACACTTCAATTCCCTGTTAATGCTGTTAATTGAGCAAGAAAAGAGGCTTTTTCCATGTGGTGGTTGACAAATCTTACTAACTTTCGAACTGTTTGGCCCTTAAAAATCACCTTTTCAAACATTTCCCTTGTCCTACTTGCATTCCATCACGCATCATTATTATTATTAAGAGAAAGAAAGGGTGCATACTTGCAAGCAAAAACGTTTTACATATTCTGAAATAACTATTTTTAAGTGGACATTTCGTTTTCCACTCTTATATTAAGTTCTTCGAAATGCCCCTCCGTAAGATTCATGGTGTTGAGAAACTTGTCAATATTTTTTCCTCCGTGGGGAGAAAAACCTTCATCTTGGCACGCCTTTTCCTCTAATTGGAGATTTTCAGAAGAAAACAATGAAGTGAAGACGCAGAATTGGCGGCACGTGGGAGCTAAAACGATTTAAAATTGTCCAGTATGGGGTCGACCATATGAATTTGATATATGGAGACATGTCCTTTCAAAGAAAGATAAAGGCTTCTGAAAAATCTAATAGGGCGGATTTTAAATTCAGATGCCAACAAAATGAGAAACAGAGGAGGTGATCGAATTCGAAAGCGCAGAGATGGGACTTGAAGCGAATTGAGCATGATGAGATTCATAGTTCTATCAGTTGTAACAGGACCATCTGTTTTCCCTCCTCAACTAGAAAAGGCACCTCTTCACCAAACCCCTCATATCAATGTTCTAGGACGATGCCCCGTTGAATGCATCACACAGTTTTATTCTCAATAAACAAATATAGTGTGGAAAAGTTTATTTACTCCCCATAAACACGTTAAACACTATTTTTCCGTAAAACGAGATAATCCACTCCATATATTTACCTTGTACTGCGTAAAAGTACTTCTCTACCACGTTTTCAAACGGATATCCCTATTCATACCATGTTGAGTGTTTGAAAGAGAATGATTATTTAAGAGCTCATGACGTCAGCTGGTTGTAAAATGACGCAAGGATTCCCGGGTAAACTGGCGATGAAAGAGCGTTAAAGTAAAGGTTAGTTGAGGCATAACAGGTAAGGGCGAAAGGTTGAAACATGACCGTAGATAGATTTGGTGGTGGAACCTAGTGGGCATGGTGCTAAAAGCAATCATGTGCACAGTGGTACCACCACCTAAAGTTGCTTTCCGGTAATTTTTCAAATTTGTGGGCATATTCGCGATCTGCCCTCACGCTCAACAGCTCATGCTCTCACGTATATACACTACAATTTACTCTCTCTCTCTCTACCCCTGTCTTTGTCTTTCTCTTCTTCACATACCCTCCCCATTCCATTCATTTTCTCACGAGAACAAAGACAAAACTCATTGCATTTGAGACGACTTTATCAGTCTCTCTTTCCATTCTCTGGTTGTCCCACATTCTGCCATAGATATCGTCTTCTTTGCAACTCACACATATCCAAATCCCACCACACCCCTCCATCACCCGCTAAGCTTTCATGGCTGCGGCTGCTCCTTCTTCCCAGATTTTTCACGACACAGAGAATGACACCTCTGAAAAAAGCAGGCAGGAAATTCAAAACGCTATATCCAAAGCTGTGGAGCTAAGAGCTCTCCATGCTGCTTTAATACAAGGAAGCAGCCCTTCCTATCCTAGACTCCCGTCTCCCGCACCTCTTTCACGCTCTGCTTCTCAGTTTCCTGCTCAAGATTACCCTGTTTTCGCTCCTGTAAGCAATCATTTTTCTTCATTCCTCAATTTCAATTCTCAGTCCATGTCAACACTATAGTTTTGTTTTACATTACACACCGTTCTCGTGTTTGTTTCCATTCCAAGCCTTCTTTTTAGCCTTATCGTTAATATCCTTTCTCAGAACTGCTTCTAACACTTGCTCTTGAACTTGAATGAGCTGGCTGCATAAAAAGCAATGCTCTCTTTCTTTTATCCTCAATCATTTCTCTATTTCTTTCTCCTGGCATTAACCTTCATGAAATGCGTAAGTAAAAAAAACTGACTTCTGATTTCCATCTTTTTGCTAACTCATGGAGCTTAAAAGATGAACAAAGTCTTTCTAACCAGCAAAATTAGGCCAGGCTTACATGTGTCAAGCGTGATGTTTATTACTATCTATTACGCTGTTTTCTACCTTTCCTGTCATGATTATTTTTCTTTTCTGAACGAGGCCTAGTTTCTAAAGTTGAGAATCATTGACAGAACTATGAAGACGACCCACTCCCAGGGTATCCCCGAAACCCGGTGAAAAGCCGAATAATATCAGAGAGTTGGGATGAGAATGTATTAGGAGGAAACTTCACAGAAACAGTTCTGCCAGATTTCAAGCAGAAATCGACTTCAGGAAAGGGACAAACTTCCGGATTTCTGAATTGGGAAGTGGAATCCCATATATGTCCTGCCGATGATACCAAATCTGTAACCGGTTCTAGTGCAAACCACACCAATTTTCTTCAAACATCACCCGCTAATGACTACTTCAGGTCCAGAAGAAGAAACAGTTTGGAGGACATGAAGTCGGAGTCTTCCTGCAATAAATGTAAGCCTGGACTAAGCGAGCCCTCAATTGTAAGCCTGCGACCGTAACAAGCGAATATGACACTACAAGGAATAGGAAGAGCTCCAATATTGTCGTTCCCCTCACGGATTCTCACGCATCTGTTCCTTCACAACCCAAAGGTAAAGGGGTGATGTCATGGCTGTTTCCTCGGTTAAAGAAGAAGCATAAGAATGAGAATTCCCCAAACAGAACAGAGTCTGAGGAAGTTTCTCAGGTTCTTAAAGATTTGGGAATAATGTCCATCGAGACATTGAAGAAGGAGCTCACTGAAGCCAATGAGAACAGAGACGCAGCATTAATGGAAGTTTCTGAGATGAAATCTTCATTGAGGGAGCTTAGCCAAAAGCTTGAGTATCTGGAGAGCTACTGCGAAGGGCTGAAGAAAGCTCTGAGACAAGCAACGCAGGCAAAGGATTCTCATGTTCATGAAAAGCTTAGTAATCTTCCCAAAAGAGGAAAATCATTTGACGCAAATGGAGAAGATTTGGTGGAGGGCTTCTTGCAAATTGTGTCAGAATCAAGATTATCAGTGAGGCAATTTTGCAAGGCACTAGTGAGCCAGATCGATGAAAGTGATCAGTTCCTGATGAACAACTTAAATGTGCTTCTTCAACCATATAAGCTGTCTCTGAATTCCAAGTATTCAAAGGCGGTATTATACCATTTCGAAGCTCTCATAAATCAATGTCTTTTCCAAGACTTCGAGAATTGCGTGTTTCAAAAGAACGGGGCTCCAAGACTGCTGGACCCGCAACAGGATCGGCAAGCGCAATTCTCATCTTTTGCAGCACTCAGGAATTTGAGCTGGAATGAGGTGTTGAGGAAGGGGACCAGATATTACAGTGAAGACTTCGGCAAGTTCTGCGACCAGAAAATGAGCGGCATAATAACCACTTTGAATTGGACGAGAGCTTGGCCTGAACAGCTGCTTCAAGCTTTCTTTGTGGCAGCTAAAAGCGTGTGGTTGCTCCATTTGCTGGCGTTTTCCTTCGACCCGCCTTTGGGAATTTTAAGGGTTCAGGAGAATACAAGCTTCGATCCTCACTACATGGAAGATATGTCGATGGATAACAGGCACAAGTCACATTGTCCAAGCAAGGTTAAGCTCATGGTGATACCGGGGTTTTTTGTTCAGGATAGGGTTTTAAAGTGTAAAGTTCTTTGCAGGTACAAGCCTGCAACCTAGTGTTACACTTTCATTTCCTTAATCTTTCTCTTTGATATAACATTCTTAGCAGCCTTTCTCCTCACAAGGTCTATAACTAGTAAAGGCTTGTGTCGTCTGGTCAACTCAGCTGTCCAGTCCCTTTCGATTAATGACGCTTTAGATGGAGCAGGTCATGATCTTAAACATTCCATAACATGAGGACATAAATTTAATCATGTTTCTTCACACCCTCTGAAAGGTCCAATGAATAAAACAGATTAAGGAATTATCTCAGTCTAATTGGAATCCCAGGCAGGCATGTGGGTGCAAGGAAACACGCTCCATTTTGTGCTACGATGAAGAGAACCAAATAAGTTGGGGAGATGTTGCTTCGCAATGAGACCTGCCGTGGAAGCTGTCTAATCGGGCTTCTAGTTTCAGTTGTAATTATCCTTGCTGTTCTATTCAGTTGAATCTTTCCCCCCCTTTGAATATTGGACATAAGCATCCACATTGCGGGAAGTAAACAAGATAAAGACGAGGTGGCGCAGAGAATTTAATTTAGCTTTTAAGACTGGATTATAAATTTATAATCTGGAAACATGCTTCCCCAGTTGCAAAACTTGGTTCATGGTTCAAGTCCAGCTTTTGCTTTCACACATCCAATACAAGGTTTTGTACAAAAACTTCCCCAATAAAGCCTTTTTTCTGCATGATCCACAGTCGAACCTTGCCTTGGGACCCTGAATGTGAAGACGTATTTATTGCTCTACTTTTCTTATTGCACATTGTAGAACCAAATCACCAATAGCGAAAATTAATATATTATGTGCATGATGATTATACTGTCATTGTGATACAAAATGGGCAATAGGCACAGATACGTTGGGTCAGTAACGCAAGTGAAGCATATGCACTCTCCCCCATTTAGGCTTTTCTATTTTATTTTCCAAGTTTAAAAACAAAATGGCAGACATGACAAGAGCGATAAAACATCAGGAAGTAGCTGAACCTTCGGCCTCACTCCACAAAAAACTAACGGAGAAACTTGTAGTTAGAGAGCGGAAGTAGTGCCACCAATTTTGCGGGATATATAGCAACTCACCCTCCTCTAATATACAGTCTACGAATTCCATGTCTTGCCCCCCGGCAAACATCTTCTCATCCATGTTATCTAGTTCAACCTTCAAACATAAGAGTCTTCCGATCAAAATGGATGCAAAGATTTCAAAGAAAAAGATAAAAGACAACCCCCCGAGCAATTGTGGCAGGGGGGGTGTGTATGTGAAACATAACCAGCAATTATAGGAAAGTTGAGAAACATATCCCATTCAACCACTCTGCCTGATTCACCGAAATTTATTACCGTCCCAAATCAAGAACTTCATGTATGTTTGTCGCAGACTTGTAGGCTACTGGGCCTGTTCAGATTCTGTTTCACAACCCGTAGAGAGTAAAACAGAACAAAATCCCAAAAAACCCTATTCTCAAGAAGTTTCATATAATTTAGCAGTCAACAGTAAGTTCTAGATTAGCAGGAAAAAAATCCACTTGGTAACAATCGATTCGTTCTCATTAAAAACCCAATAAGGGAACTGCTTGTTTTTAAATAAAAAGTACTGAGTACTTGGCTGCAAGGATACAAAGAAAATATGTGGAAATATGCAATCCTAGATATAGATATTGAGATAGAAACACTTCCAGCAAACATGAGGAAAATGATAGAGAAGAGAGAAGAAAATTGTAGAGCTTGATGGCGTTAGATGGCCAAATGGCAACGATGGTATGCAAAGGCATAAGCACCCAACACAGGAGATTATTAATTCAAATTAACCAAAGGAAAAAGGACCCAGAAAAAAGAATACCTGGCTGGAATTCATCAGAATTGTTTCAGTGTAAGGGTAAAGTTCCTTAGACAGAGATGGCGGATATATCCTTACATATTTCTTCCCAACAACCTGAAAGTACAATCCTTTAGCCAGGAATATCAAATACCGATTTCTGTTGTAATTGTTCAGTCCGGAGTACTACAATCGACTCACCTGAGCTAATATGTTATGGTATCGATCATGGTGTAATGGTGTTACCATCCCAGCAGGACCAAGCCAAGCATTGAGAGATCTTAGCTCCCTTCCACCAGCAAAACAGTAGTCAGGAATACAAATATCTTTTCGAAGCTCATTTATCTGCAATGTGATTAATATTGGTGAATGAACTAAGCAGTTTGACTTCCAATCTTGTGTACCAAAATTAAAAAATTATAAATAATAAATACCTGATCAAAGAGTGGATACTGAGCGAGATATGTAGAACTAACAGAAGACCAGCCATGGGACTCTATACGCTGAAGAAACTCTGAAAATGTAATTAATTCTTGCTTCCCTTTTGCACATAAGTAGCTCTTCACAACCTGCAAAGCATGCTATTTTTTTTTCAATAACAAAAGCATGTGCGGGTGGATTTACGTTATAATCATTGCGTATTATTAAACTGCCAATATAATCTAAACATGCATCACATTTCGTCATTGCAGATTTAACGAGCATACGCGCATCCAGAAAGCAATCTTGAAATCCAAGTTTATTAAGTTCTAATCAAGTGTCAACAAATAAATGGACAACGAAATTTCCCCCTAAGACGAGTTGAATTTCCAGATTGATGCAATCTATTATAAAAATTTCTTGGAGGACCAAATTACTGCAGAGCATATCTTTCAAAAAAAGAGTTTCCCTCGAGCAGCTTGGTCAACCATATAATTAGAGAAATTACCGCAACTGGAATTGTGCGATCACCAGCAGCTTTTTTCAAATAATCTACGTCATTCCATTTTGCCTTGGCTGGCCAGTGAGACATACAATCACTGATGATAACCGGGGAGCCAGAACGGTAATAATCTTCCAGGAACCTTTCCAATGACAGAGCGGACCTCTTTTCCACGGTTTTATGAAGAAAGGAGTTGCAGGGTAGAAGTTTGTGCACCTACAAGTGTAAAAGCTATAATATAAACATCAGAAGGGTGACAAACATTTGGAAATAAAGATATCAATCAGATCAAGTTTCATAAGCACAGTAAAGCAACCAGAAGAACTTGCGATTTCAACACCGATAGGACAGTATAAAATTCGACGGTTGCAAATATCATGCTTTCATTTTCTTGTGTACTGTGACAGAACTAGAGTTGCTCAGCAAACAACTCGGATCCTTGGCTACTCCGGCGCTGACTACCGAGTAAGGATTTTCTAGAGTTTTTTATGCTAAATTTCTTATAGAGAGAGAAATGTTTGAATTGTAGAAGAAAGAGGAAGTGAGTCCCGTAAACACTACTTCTAATTGAGCTCATTGTCTCATTTCCTCCCTGAACTATACAAGAACTTCTATATGTAAGAACTTCAAAGGACTCATGCACCTAATAGAAATACGCATTTCTAGTATTAGATAAACATTGTCCGAAACACATCCATCGGGGAACAAAAGGCTCAGGCCTCACCTCAGCCTGGTTAAATTCGTGAGTGGAGAGTGGATGCTCGGACATCCCGAAGCCTTCGTGGCTTTCTTTGGAAGCCCTAATGTCGCTGAGCCTCGCCGATACTTGGTCAGCAGCAGAGGTTAAGTCTTTCTTTAGAAGCAATCCCCCCATGATCAGTCCCATATCCAGAGCCCTGAGGGCCTCATTGAACTCACCATTGATGTAGTGGTGCTTGGCAACCTGAAGGCAGGACATAGAGTAGGCGTCACGCCAAACAGGGAGGACGGAGTGGCGAGGCCCCGAGTGAAGCTGCTCCCAGGCCATCTCATGGGCAGCTTCGGCAGCTCGGAAGTCGCCGAGGGTGGCAAGGGAGGCCATGCTGACGTAAGCATAGCCACCATGGTCGGAGATTGAGCGGAGGAGAGCGGAGGATTCGCGGTCTAA
>JANTPZ010009962.1:15595-30096 GCA_025593235.1 Vachellia pachyceras | reverse complement strand
CCTTTCACCAAATATTGTTCTTCAGGACCATGGTAAAAATATTTTAAAACTATCAATGCATCTCAATGATGATATTTGAACCTTTTGCCTTAAGGGCTATAATACTAATGTGAACAATTTCTCATACAGTGATCTTATCTAAGATAAATAGTTAAATGGCTTTTGTCTATTTAATCTCAAGATAAAAATATAAAATGGCTCTACTGGCCATCTATTCACACGTATTCAATACTTTTCCTTACAATATATATAAATTATTATCAAATAGATAACCAATAATAGAAGAATGAATCTTGAATATTTAGACAATAAAGCATGAGTCACTACTACAAAATGTACTTTTTACGCCTTATTTTCAACCCAATAGATGAAACGTCTCATCCATAAATTTGCTAAAGAAAAATCCATCTAAATCAAATAAGAAAAAAATTGAATAATCCGCCATATCAACCCAATGATGGCTTAATGCCATTCAAACATTGAATGTATTATCCAAAATAAAACCTCCTATGTTGAAAACAATTGATATCAAAACACTTTTACCGGGGTGGCATATGCCCACTTCATAGACTACAGTGATACAACATCATTCAAAATGAGTAAAAAGATATGAAGAGTATGCAAAGCCTAAACATATGGCAATATACACATCTTCCACATAAATGTCCCAAAAAGAGGAGGCCCTACAAAAGGCTAACACAATACTATGCCTCCGGCTCTTTTCCTTCCCGTCTACCAGTATTGGGGCCCTCTCCTAAAAATGTTGAAACCACGGGATGAGACATAAAGTCCTAGTAACCAACAGATAATTTATCAAATATTCAAGCAGGGTTATAAGAGGTGAAGCAATGAAAAATTCATTTAAAAGTATATTGATTATATTTATAAACCAAAAGAGCATTTAATCATCAAATACATATAAAACATCATAATAATATACTCTAGATAGAGAAGTTGGTAGCATAATGAAATTCAATATGAATAAATTAGTAACTAAGTATATATACCAACACAGTACATCACAATTATACATAATCCCACCACCAAACTCCTCCTTGTATCACCTGACATGGACTTTAACCTATAACGATAACATACTTGGCCAGAGTCAACCATCAATATGAGGTTAATGAGCCCTCTCCTAGCCGCCCACAACTAGGTCCAAGACTCATGAGAGTTGACCATTCCCAAAGCCGCCCACAACTAGGTCCAAGACTTGGAAGGTCTAATATACTGTCACAGTAGTGGAGACTATTGTCATGGACTTTATGGTGTACCAAGTATATCTTCTTTCCAGACTTTATCACAACCCAAGCCCCAACCATACAGCCACCATCCTTCCATAACACATATATTCTCATTTTCCATCACATTCTCAATTACAATGTAATATCTCATGATATAAAAAGTCATTAATATAAATCATAATGTCAAATTATAATCCGCTTCACCAATGAGTCATAAACATATAGAACATAATTTTTAAAGGTAACTTTATGTTAATTTCACAACGTAATCACCATAAGCAAATTTTAAATTAAGATAACACTTACAATTCAAGATGTTACAAATTTTAAAGATGTTACAAATAGATATATATATATATATATATTAACAATAACAATTTTAAGGATGTTACACGTATTCAATACTTTTCCTCACGACATATATATAAATTATTATCAAATAGATAATCAATAAGAGAAGAATGAATCTTGTATATTTAGATAATAAAGCATGTATCAGTCACCATTACAAAAGTTACTTTTTACGTCCTATTTTCAATCCAATAGACGCCCTTTCTCGAGGGTGTAAATGTGAGGGAAGTAGAAAGTTAGGGCCTACGACACCCCATTTTTGGAGAGGCGCCGTATGTGAGAAATGTAGGGCACTGTAGGTCTAACCTATTTAATAAATGTTTAATTATTAAGAATCTTAAACATGGAAAAATTATTATGAAGTTCGCCTATGATCATTCACTATAAAAATTAAATAACGTGTGAAAACCAAATTATTCTTTACTTGTGCAAAATGGAATTCCCACCGACTCAAATTCACATTCTCTGTAAATTCCCAATAATAAATTTATTTTATTTTTGACCAAAAATGGATGAGCAAATTGATACTCATAAGCTAACCTATTTAAATTATATTTGAATAACACATGTCTTATTGTTTTTTTAATAATTTAATTTTATTTGATACTAAAAATATAAAATAAAATGAAATAATATATACTCTAAGTAGCTAGTTTAATTTCAGTGATGTTTTGCTCAATTATTTTGAATAATAAAAAATATATAACTTATTGTTCATTAAAATTTTTAAATGGCAAATTTATTTTGTTGTTTTTTTGTAAAATGATCAAATGATTTTGCTTTATCACTTCTCCATTTTAGGAAGAAAAGTATTGGTTTAATCCTCAGTGGTGGCTGTCTCTGTCCCGCCATTTTTGTTTGAGTTGGAGATTAGGTCTTTTATTTTTCAGTTTAATATTGAAAAATCACCCAGAGATCCCAAGCAATAGAATTAATTATAAAATAGTCCTAAAGATTTATAAAATTACTATAAAGTCTTAAGAGTAGCTACTAAGGTTGTCATTAACAACCTTACTAGCTTTTATTAACCTCAGCAACTACTCTTGAGACTTTATGGTAATTTTTGTGGATCTTTAAGATCATTTTGTGGTTAATTCTGTTGCTTAGGACCTTTGGGTAATTTCCCTTTTAATATTTATAGTTAGAGTAAAATACACTAATACCCTTTTGTTTTACTTTAATTACACAGACCTCCCACCTATTTTGAAAACCAATATGGACCTTCCTTAAACTCAAAATATATGCTACGCAAGCCTCCCTTCTAGGTTTGAAATTTAACTTACATCTATCCAGCCGTTAGTTAATCGTTAAATCACAACATTGACTTTCGTTTTGACTAAATTACCCCTCCTCAACATATTTATAATTTAATGATAATCTAACCATGTATCTTTATCCAAAATTGAAATAATAAATTAATAATGTTAATAAGCATCTTCACATTTTATTGATTATCATATGTTACTACTTTAAGTGATTTTATAATTATAAATTTTTGTTTTCTAATAAATACACATTTTAAAATATTGTTGTATCACATATATGTATTTTCAATTGAATTCTAAAGTTGAATAATTTTGAAATCCTTATATTAATATATAATAATTCAAAATTTTAAAATATATTTTACTAAACACATGTTTGTTAAAAAATTATTCAAATTTTGGATCAGGCTGTTAATATTGTTACATAAAAATTGCTTAATTTTTTCTAATTTAGTATAATATTAAATACATCATTAATGAATATTAATGTTAAAGATAAATTGGGAATTTGCTATAATGAAGGGTAAATTAATAAACAACTTTTATTCTAATATGTTTTTAATTAAGAACTATACTTTAAGAATATTTTTAGAATATTCTTTAACCATGTTAACAGTTTGAAACGAAATATATATTTTCAAAATAGAGGGGAAGTCTATGTAATTAAGGAAAAAAGAAGGGTAATTAGATTATTTTACTCATTTTGTTAGGTTATTAGGTCACGTGACAATGCCATATTTAAAAAAAATGGAGGGAGAGAAATGGAGAGAATATTCCATACTTTCTTTATTTTAGGTAACATTAGTGGTAATTATTTAATATTTTAATTACTTTATACAAAGCAATTAAATAAAAATTTCTTTTGCCCCATTCCTTTCTTGGATCCACAATCAATAACGCCAAACATACCAAACATGACCTAATATTAGGATAAGAAATTATATGCCGTATCTTGGATGACAGATAATTAATAATTTTAGAAGGCAGTGAACTGAAAACTAAATCGTCAAAAAAAAAAAAAAGATTGCTGAAAAGATTTCCCATTGTAAAATTTCGGGTTAAATTTCATCGAACACTATGAAGCATTTTTTTTAATGGGTCAACTGCCTTAAAGTATTTAACAGTTCATCCAGCATTTTAAGTTTTTTTTATATGCATATAACATCATAAATTGATAAAGGCAAAATTACATCGTAAAATTTTTTAAATCATTAAACGAATGTGAGAAAATAATTTAAAATGTTGAATAAATAATAAATAAAAGGTTAACGTGTGAGGCCCCAAAATTTCTTGCTAAAAACTATAAAATTTGTTTACGTAATTAAATGTAGTTCTTCTTTAACTGTATAGAACATATCTTTAACTATATATAAGTAATTAAATATATATTGTATCCACGTGAAAGCATTTGGTTAATAAAAAAAATATATCTCTATATTGAATTTTGCCAATAGGAATTTGTTGATAGTTTACTAAATATTGTGCCCATTTAGGAACGCAGTAGAGAAACACTTTTATACAAACTGATATAAATATGTGGATGAAATTATTTCGTTTTACGAAAAAATACTGTTAAACGTGCGTTTATCTTTTCGAAACGTTCCAATAAATAAATCCATTAAATATATTTAGATTAGCGGTAAAAATTTATTTTTTTAAGATGAGTTTACAAAATCAGTACGGAGTTTATCGTAAACTTAACATTGGACAAATAGTTACATTAGCCGAAAGATTTGTTTTATTGTCGATCTTAATATTTTTTTGTCCGTAATTTTCTCAGTGGTTTCGGATCAGAGCATATTCCTGTCTTTACTTTCTCGGCACGCCTCTGTCTATTATCGGCCACCTCAGTCCAAAGCATCTCATCCAAGATCCATTGGCCTTTTCTCATCCTCTCAGAAACTATATATAAAGCCAACTCAAGCGAAGCAGACCGTATCAGGTAGATCTTCTTCGACCCTCCTGATTCTCTGAATCCTGCTTCAATATTTTTATCGTTCTCTTTTTTTCACCGTTCATACATTTCATCGCCCAGAATATGAAGTTGGAGAACTCCAACGGAGAGATCTTCGTCGAAAACAACGCCTCTGAATCCCTTGTCAGCTTCTCCAATGGTCTTCAGTCTCCAAATTCTGCCATGGCCAATGGTGCTGATGTCGATAAAGATGGGGAAGAAGTATTTGTACCTCCTCTGAACTTCGCCATGGTCGATAACGGCATTTTCAGAGCGGGGTTCCCTGATTCTGCCAATTTCGGATTCTTGAAATCTCTTCGCCTCCGCTCGGTTATGTGAGTTCAATTTCTGTTTTTGTTTTGCTTGGTAACTGAAATTGCTGTTGTTCTTCATTTTGTATTCTGGGTTTTGATTTTGACTAATTTATGATTTTTTTTCAGATGTTTGTGTCCTGAACCATATCCAGAAGCGACTTCCGAATTTTTGAAGGCCAATGGAATAAGACTTTATCAATTTGGGATCGATGCCTTTAAGGTTTTGTATTGTTTCATATTATTACTGACTTTTTTTTTAATTATACTGTCTGTTTGTTAGTAATTAACGAGAACTGGTTGCTTCCAGCATGTTTGCATGATGTCTCTGAAATCATCCGACTGTTTTAACAATAGCGCAGGCGTGCATCGAAATGCTTAGCACACGATTTGCTTTTTCACATGCATAAGTGTGAGATCGATTCATTTGAAAAACACTAATTAGAATGGTACAGTATAGGGTATTAAGATTCATATCATATGTGTGTCAAAATTCAAACTCGACCAAGTCTATTAAAAATTTCATTGGAAGCTTCTTGGCAAACTAAACCAAGTGACTTCTTGTTCTAAGTTCTAACTGAAGGTCATTTTTTTATTGACATTGATGAACTAAATATAATTCGTTCATACGAAAGTTGGATATACCAAATGGACAATAGAAGAAATGACGGTTGTTATTTCTGAAAATCCATCATTTAACTTGAAGATTATTGATTATTTACTTAGTTATATTGGATACCAGGTGCCAATGTGAAAAAAATGAAGAAGATAATTTTCATAGGATTCTATTATGTTAAATGATTCTCCAATAAAATATGGCCTTTTATATTTAATGCGTCTTATATGATATCTTGGAACAGATTAATAAACCTAAGCAAATTTTTTTTCCCACATCAAAGAATTATATTGGTTGTAAAAGGAGTGAATTTACCTGTCCAACCATTCTTTTCCTGGCCCAGTTGTTTCTTACTTTCACCACAAAGTCTTATCTTAATTCACTTTCATGGATTCCTTGATCTTCTCATCCTTTATAAGAAACAAGGGATAGGACCATCTTTATTACTACGATGAAACCTATCTTCAGTAACTGTGGCAGACTTTTTGTGGTCGGCTATGATTATGGAGTACTAACCTATTTTCAACACTGGACTTGCTCCCCCCCCCCCAAAAAAAAACCCGAAAAAGGAAATCTAGAAGAGATGTGAATATTTTCCTTTTATCTTCCCTGGTTCTCTGGGTAACTGATATTTTCTGTTCTGATGTCTTTCAATGTAGCTCTGGAAGTACATTTTGACCTGCATTCTGTTCTTTCTTGTCATTTTCATTTTCTCCAAGATGTGAATTCTTTTTCTCGCGATTACTCCATTTTTTTAATGTGAACAAGGTTAGCTTGAACTTGCATGTTGCATACCATTGTCACATTTGATAAGAGGGTTTGCTAGTTGATTGATCATTTGTTATTGGTCAATTGAAAAAGAACCATACAGGTGCTTAACTACTTTCAAACAGGGTATAAATATATATCACTATTCATATTGTTGGTCCCTATTATCAATTTCGTATCCAAAACAATTCTCATGCCTCTGAGTGGTGGATGGATAAGATCAGCAGCCATATTTCGTTAATCAAGGAGAATGAGATGAACAACTTATGTGTGAGTTATTTTCAAAGTAGTCAACCTTAGCTTTCAGAATTGTACTATTGAAAATGCTCAACAGTGAGTTAGTTGATGCACCTTTCAAGTACTGCTTTAATGTAGTTATTTTCTTTACAACTCTCCATACTCAGTCAACCCTGTTTCTCATAATTTTTCTGTACCCGATGTCAAATCCTGTGCGATGAATTTTGAACCTGGCTTCTATTTTGGACTTGCAATCTCCCTCAGTCTCTTGTTTTCCACTCAATCTTTTGTCAATTTTGTAGAAGCTTATGCCCGCCCTGGGGATCCTTCAGTTGTATTTATCTCTGTAATTTATACTCTTTTAGATGTTTGCTTTTTTTTTTTTAAATGGTATCTTCTAGGCAGCAAAGGCCAGGGAAAGGGGAGGTGTTGACTAATCTGGGAGTATTTTCTTTATATTTTCCCAAGAATTATGCTCTTTTTCATCATTGTCGAGTTGTAATTGGTAGCACAAAGCTCATGTGATTTGATGGACTGATATGTAAGAAAACATTGTATCCTTCACTTTGTTAACATGCGTTGTGGGCAGGAACCTTTTGTTAACATCCCAGAGCACACAGTGCGTGAAGCGTTGCAAGTAGTCCTCGGTATAACTTACAATTTCAACTTCATTGTGATATCCCGCTTAAACTAGGAAATCTTGTTCAGTGATTTTTATTAACTTCAATCATGTCTGTTTATCTTCCTCCAGATGTTAGTAACCACCCCGTGCTAATTCATTGCAAACGAGGAAAGGTAATCAATGGATCTTTTCTTTTACACTTTTGTTATTTGGACTTTGATTAATCATTAATGTTCTCTGTTTTTGCCATGAGCAGCATCGCACTGGATGTATAGTGGGATGCTTGAGGAGATTGCAGAGATGGTGTCTATCATCTGTATTCGATGAGTACCAAAGGTTCGCTGCTGCAAAAGCTAGAGTGTCAGATCAGAGGTTTATAGAACTGTTTGACATTTCTAGTTTGAAGAACAATCCAATGTCGTTTTCATGCTCAAAGAAGTAGAAACATTGGCAGATCCCAGAAAGCTATGAACTTCCTCCATGGAAACTTTCCGTGATGAAGAGAAGACTGAAAGTTACCTTTTCTTTCTATCCTTTTTTACTATTTTCTTAGTGAATTTGAGACTTGGATTTCAACTTACAAATGGTATGTTTCACTGTTACTTCGGTCGTACTTTTGGTATCCTCAATGTAGCATTTTAATGTCGTAATGAATCGAGGGATTTGATGATTTTATAACTCTAAATTTAAATCAGCTTAGAAGAATTAAAAGAATTATGACTAAAAAAAGAAGTTAATTCCACTATCAATATTTCAATACATATCCCAGAATTTGAACTAAGTGGCATAAGAATAATGTGGCTCACTAATTACGTCTCGATATGACTTTCATACAAGTGGCCAAGTTCTAGTTGCCGTCACTTTAAAATTACAAGCCATGGTCCAAGCCGTGGAAGGGCAGGCACACTCGTGCGCATGCACAGTGGTGAAGATAAAAGGGAGGACACAAAGCGAAGACGCTAACTTACATGAAATCAATGGTCATTAGTACTTGTATTCGTCCAAGCAGATTGATTTTTTTCTTGAGACGATCATGAAGCGATATGATGGTATTTTTCAATTATGGAAGGAAAATGGATTTTTCTTGACACAATCATGAAGCGTTTGATGGGATTGTTTAATAATAGAAGGAAACCTCCCACATAATTTAGGCATACTAAAAATATTTAGAGTTGGGTTCTATAAAGTTTGGTCAGGGAACTTATTAACAAATTTTTGGCACCATCGGTAGAGGTAATAATCTCTGGTTGAATATTGTTAGTGGCAGGATCTCAAAAAAGGGACTTTGGTGATTTTATAGATTTTAAAATAATCTAATAACAAAAAGAGAAGATATATCACAGTGATTAGTAAGAGAAGAAAAGAAACTACAAGTCAATTTATACTTGTTTGGTTTACTTTTTGAAAAATGCGTGGTCCCCAAAACCATACTTAAGATCCCGCGTTCTTACGCAAGGGCGGACCTGTGTTGAGTTGAGCAGGTTCAACCGTATCCATTGACTTTCAGAAAATTAGGTATATATTAGTACTATGTGATTTATGTTGTACCTACTCATTTACTAATTTTGAATCCACTAAATTTTTAATCAAATTATTTTCGAAACATATTAAGAATAAGTCTCACTTATATTCTGAAAAAATAGTTTGCACAACCTGAGTCCACCACTGATCTTACGTATCATAATATAGAAATGGGTTTACATATATTTCTATCTAAAATGATTGTTTATGATAATAATTGAAATACGAAAAGTTTTCTTTTAACTAACAAAGAGTATATGAAAATTGATGAAGATGATTGTCTGCATATTCTCTTCTACTTGTTGTATTAAATGTTCTTCGGCTTATAGGAGGATTTGAATTTAGTCTATTATGGACATAATTCTTCCCGATGGACATTTTCTTGTCAAAACTTGATAGGTGAAGCTATTAAATGCGTCTAACATGAAGTAGTCTTGAACGGCATGTGAGTTATTTTAATATATTATGTTTATTATATATACATATATATTAGTTAGGGAATTGATAAAATATCACAAGTGTGGCTCATACACATTTAAGCTAAGTTCAAATAGGGTAACCTTAATCATCTTTTATAAAAGGTTGCTCTCTCATAGTGAATGTTGTTGGCATTAGAACGTACACACACAGTGGAAGAAACAAATTTCAAAAAATTTTCTCCTTCTACTGGTATCCAAGCGAACAGTGCCCAACAACCAAATTTGAATTGCATACCTCTATTGCTATGAGTCCTCATATTCATAGAACTCATGGAGTGCATCATAATTCAAGATTAATCTTTTATTAATCTTGAAAATCTGAATTTGATAAAGATATTCAAGATTAATCTTTTATTAAACCCTAAACCCTAAGATTAATCTTTTATTAATCTTGAAAATTTGAATCTCAAAATATATTCAAGATTAATCTTTATTAATCTTGAAATTTGAATTCCAAAAGATATTCAAGATTAATCATTATTAATCTTGAAATTCAAAATTCAAAAAATATTCAAATTAATCTTCATTAATCTTGAAATTCAAAATCTAAAATTTAAAACATGAAATTCAAATTTTGCAATTCTAATTTGGATTAATCTGAGTTGATCTAATCATATCCATATAATTAATCCAAATAATGAGCCAATGAATTTAATTTATCTTTATAAATTAAATTTGTATATTAATTATAGTTATTTAATTCATCAAATAAATTAAATATTGAAACTAACATATAATATTGTCGTCATTTCAAATTTATATATATAATTTGAATAAACCCTAAAATTAAAGCTCATGTTGGGTTGTTTTTGCGTGCGACTCTGTAGGCCCATATGAAGTTGGTAGTGGGTTAAACTCGGTACTAGCCCACAAGTCGCAAGTGGTATCTAGCAAGATGTTGCGACTACCCAAATCACATGGGATCGTTAACACAACACAACCTTTCATACAATAATATCACGTCCCTTTTGTCACACAATATCTCGGTCAAGGATGAGGCATGGATGACATCATCCTCCTATTCCTGACCATTACTTTCTCGATCCCTGAGTAGTCTGATCTCATAAACGAAAACTCCTTTCATTATAGTATGGCTATACACTTCTCATACTCAATCATCGAGGGGCCCAGCAATATCTCAACTAATGCAAATGACAAATCCTATCTTGATCATTCACATTCCTCTACATGAAAGATCCCTAAGCCTGATTATAGCCTTTATCATCACCCGGGCAAGGGTGAATTTTGACTAGGTCAAAGCTCAGAGACTCTCATGTAGGAATCCATGATGATCTTAGGTCAAAGGTGCGATATCCATGTTTTTCTGCAGTATGAAATAAAGGTCAAACTAGTAGTTATGAGTTGAGTCCGGGTCTGGAGATGGATAGTACAGTAAGAGAGGAAGGTAATGGACTGGAAAGGTCACGGTCAGCCTGTGCCTAATATATTAAATTTCATTAGAACTTCGTAGTTAAGCGTGCTAAGCCTAGAGAAATGGAAGGATGTGTGACCTTCTGGGAAGAACCCAAATGTGATTAAAGGAAAAGGCAAAATGGAAGTTTAAAAAGGAAAAGGGCATTATGGTAAATAAGAGAAAGTATAAGGGCATTTTGGTCATTTGACCAAAGTCAAAAGTCAACAAGTCAAAGTTGACCAAAATATCAGAAAAATTTATAGAGGCCCAAAAGGTAGAGAAAAAGTCACTGATCAAGATAAGAGGCATCGGTTTTTGCTAAGTCGACCTAGATTGATGTCTAGAGAATTTTAAAGATCATTTAATTTTTGGCATTTTTATTAAATAATGAGCCAAAAATAATTATTTGAAATACCAGGAGGCCTCAAGCATATGATCTCAAAGCAAGGAAAAATAATTTGAAATTTCTGGTATTTTAAAAAATTGTTGCTCAGAATACGAGAAAAGTGATTTCTCATATCGGAAGGAAAATGCCAAGAGAAGCCCTGAAATTAGGGTTTTCTTTAAAAATTAATTAAAGACATTCAGGGAAGCAATTTGAGAAAAGGAAAAGTGTGAGAATATCAGTGTTAATTTTAGGAAATATTGGTGTCCTCAGATTCAGTTACTTACAGATAAGTCGCTCTATTGGTGTTGCGACAGCGAAAAATTATTTTATGGGGACATAAATTCCTCAAAAGTAAGAGTGTCATAAATGAGCTTGGGACACTTGTGAAGGTTATATTTGAAGACCAAAAAGATGAATAACTGTTCCAAACAAGTGATAGAATTTATCAGAATAAAGTTACTTTATCGATTTTAAGTTGTATTGGATCTTGGACACTTGTAGCCAAAACAATTGTAGCACATGGAATCACATTTTTCTTCACTTTCCTTAGCCTTTAAGTCAGCCATAAATGACAACCAATGAATGAGAAAAAGGTAGCAAATGTGTTGGAGAAATCAGGGCCATTAGATCAAGTTAAGTTGCAAGATGCATTATCAACCCTTGGATCAACCTTATCATTTTATTAAACCATTTTATCACCTTTATTCCAGGCCCAAAACATCAACCATTTTGCAGAAAAGAGAGTGGGACACGTGAAGAACTCAAATGGAGGAAGAAGAGCAAAAGTTTCAAGAAACTCCACGGTAAATGGTTCTCTTAATCAATCATATACTTATTCTTGATCCTTGGAGCTTCCTCTACCTTTCTATCATTTAGATTTTTGGTTTAGGCTCTCTTTTGGTGGCTGGAATGTTAGGGTTCATGAGAGAAAAAAATGAGAAAGTGGGATTTAAAGAAAAAGATTGGTTACAAATCACTCATTGCATGATAAGGAGTTGATTGATGTATATATTATGTTGGTTTGTTGCTTGTAGAAAATTTTGGGAATGATGAACCTATGGGGAGGTGCTGTCCAAATTTTTATTTGATAAGGAAGAGGTTTTTTTAAGTTGCATAAGCAATGGATTAGGAGTGTGTTTATGCAAATGGTTGAAGTTGGAAGTTGAAAATCACAACTTTTCCCTTTGTGTTCTCTTTCGGCCAGACCTGTATCATGGGGAAGAAGTGTAATTTTCATGATTTTGATGCTTCCATTGGCTTTAGAATGAAAAATTGTGTAGGGTGGAAGTGTGAAAATAATTTTGAAAGTGTAATACTCCTTACTTAACTTCTTTAGCTTCATATTATATCATTAATGAACCACTTTTAGGCATTACATAGCTCAAGTTGATCAAAGAAGTGAAGTTGAAAATTTCTTCTTGAGTTACTATTCATTTGGTCAATTTTCCAAATTTCTGGCCCAACTTTGAAAATTCATAACTAATTTTAGAAAAATCGAAATTGATTGGTTCCAATTTCTATATGAAGCTTGAAACATTCCCTACAGGGGAAAAATACTCATTGGCTCAAAAGCTTACCCAATACTTGAATTAGCTTTTCAATTGACTTCAAGTGGCTTCCTACTTACAATTGTCACTTTGGAACTCTTCTTGGCACCTTAGCACTCCTACATATGTCAACATACCTTTAGCATCAACACTAGGCCACATAATTCTCAACAGCTCATAACTTAGCAACTAAAATCCTTAACTTTTCATTGTGCTATTTATTGTTTTAGTGCTTCTAAAATTGTGCTTGAGCTCCTACCCTACACAATTGAAGCAAAATCATGCTCCTTTTCCCTTGAACCTCAGCTGCACAAAATTTACCAAAATAAGAGAAAATGGAATTTTGCAAGATTTATTTGCACATATATGCATAATTCCACTCCTATGTCATTCTTCAACCATCAAATAACATAAACACATGCATATTCATACATAATCAATTTTAGTTTGCAGTAAAGAGGAGGGTTTCATACACAAATTTCATAAAAAAATCAAATTAACCCAACCTTGCCATTAACATGATGCAAATAATGCATAGAGTGGATTTAAGACATCTGTTACTTCAAATTTAAGCTCTTCCTCACTTTTTCTCTTAAGCCCCATTCAAGACCTCCATTGATTTCTTCACTCAACACCATAGGGAGAAAAATAAGCCAATAGAAAGGAAGAACAAGCCTCATAAACAAGATCTATAGAAGAAATTAGGCTTAGAACACCAACCTACCTTGAGTTTTGGTGGAATTCTTCCTCTTCCTTTTCTCTCCTCCACACCTTCTCTCTCTAATTTTCTGGTGGATCACGAAAATTGGGTCCCACTTGCAAGAAAAGGAGGCTTGAAGATCTTTTATAAAGATGAAGACATACGTTTAATTCATCTAGATCTTTTATAAAAGTTCATTTAGTGGCGGTTTATTAAACTGTTGCAAATAATTTTTGGAGGGAATTTTCAACTTCGAAAAAAGAGCGAGAATTGATATTTCATTTAGTAGCCGTTATGTAACCGTTGCAAATTTTGTAGAGTGAAAATTTTCAAAATTTTTGGCGGGAATTTCTTTTTTAATTAGTAGCGGTTTTCTAACCGTTGAAAAAGCATCATTCCACTGTCGGTTTTGTCTATTTTAGTAGCAGTTTTGGACCGCAACAAAATGTTCGTACCTCCATCCGTTATGTTGTGAATGTGTAGCGGTTTTGTCTATGTGAGCAGCGGTTTCTTTAAACCCTACTAAATCGTTTGCCACGGTGACTTTTGTAGCGGTTTAGGCAACCGCTACAACATGTTATTGTAGCGGTTATAACCGCTGCAAAAACATAAAATAACCGCTACTAATGCAGCC
Organism: Vachellia pachyceras; assembly: GCA_025593235.1. Taxonomy (NCBI): domain Eukaryota; kingdom Viridiplantae; phylum Streptophyta; class Magnoliopsida; order Fabales; family Fabaceae; genus Vachellia; species Vachellia pachyceras. The sequence continues at coordinate 16,042 of JANTPZ010009962.1, read as the reverse complement.
TTTTTTGTAGCGTGTTTACTGGTAAAAAGTGTAATCGGTAGAAGTAATCAGATGGCAATTGTTTTGGTTGGAGTAACCAAGTCCCCAACCAGATTCTTATGCATTAGTACACTCGTTATTACCACTTTAAGAAGACCAATAAGATTGCATGAAGTGTTATGTGTGTTGGTTGATTTATGGACTATTAGATTAAACTTGCTTATTAAGTTTAAATCTCAACCATTCATGCAATTTCAAGGGAATTAATTAAAGAGACAAATTCCTCTTCTTTCTCCTTCATTTGGACGAAATGGTGGCTGCAAAAATGGAGCTTGAAGACGCCATCTTCATGGCACAAGAGAGGAAAAAGCTTCAAGAACTCACAAGGTAAGAAGCTTTATCACCCAAACCTATACATTTTCTTAATCCTTGCAACATCCTCTACCTTTTCCATGGATTAATTTCTTG
>JANTPZ010009962.1:0-10818 GCA_025593235.1 Vachellia pachyceras | reverse complement strand
TTTGTTGTGTGGTTGTAGCCATTTAAATTATGAAACCTTACTTGTGTGAAAGCATGATAGTTGTTATGCAATGATTGACTTGACTTGGTGGAAACTTGATTGATTGTTCTTGTTACATGGCATACTTGATTTCATTTAATAATCATGCATGTAGATGTATTATTAGAGTGTTTGCTATTGGGATTTTCTTAAAATCTCACCCTCCCCAACTAACCATTTTAGGTGCAAGTTTAAGCAAGGGCAAAGGAAAGGTGAGTGGAGATATTGAAGTATGATATAATGGTGTAGTTGCTAAACTATGCAAAGTGATTAATGTATATGTATGAGTGTATTTGGATGAGTTGTAATCTAAACTCCTTCATGCTTCAGGTATATGACCATGTGAATTATAGTATGTGAACTTAACATTATTATTTGGGTAAAAGGGGGCATAAAAAGGAATGAGATCAATTGGTAAGGAATGAATAAAGTTGCAAGTTAAAAGGGTCAATTGCCCTTGCCGATTCCCTAACTTTGTGACATGAGGAAAAATAGTAAATGAACTCCAATTGATCTAAAACTTGGTGTAAAAATAGTTCATATGGTAAATTTTAAAACAAGCCAAATTTTTCTGAAATTGGACTTTTATACAAGAAGTTATGATTTTCCAAATTTAAGAGAAAACCCTGGAAAATTGAAAAATGACCATATGAACAGTGTAACTTCACGCAATAAACTGTATCAATTGGGAAAGTTTTGGAATCAGTGAGTATTTTTCCCCTATATATCACTTTATAAGCTTGAAATAGAAATTTGAACCACTCCATTTTGATTTTTCTAGAATTAGTTATGATTTTTCAAAGTTGGGCCAGAAATCTGAAAAATGACCAAGTGAATAGTAACCTAAAAATGAAATCTTCAAGTTCACTTCTTTGGTTAATTTAAGTTATCTAAGGCCCTAAAGTGATTCAATAGTGATCTAATATGAAGCTTATAGGGGAAAATAAGGAGTGTTACATGAAGTACATAATTAAATTACATTGAGCCTTATGTTTACATATAAGGAAATTTGTTTTGATTGAATTATTATATTTGTTTATTTTAGGAAACGTGAGCTAGCCATAAAAGGGATAGCATTATGATGCACGTTTGCATTTAATAAACAAGTTGCATTATGGAGGAGTGCAAGATTGCAAGGTAGTTAGTGATTGGTCATTGCATCCATGAGATGCTTGATTTAATCATTCTTGGAGGCAAGCTATGGTGTTGTTATATGAGGAATTTCATCAAGAATTTATTTATTGAATTCAACCCATCAATCGTGTTGTATGATCATTGACACCAGGTCATGAGACACATAAAGTAGAAATCCTGTTAAATGAATTGCATGCATTTAGAGTGATTGAAGGATCAAATACCTCATCGAAGAAGGATTATATTCAGTGATATGGATGAAGGGTTATGAAATGATGAAATTTTAAGTATAGTTTGTTATCTAAAATTTGGTACCAAGATTATGTGAGATTAACAAACATTCAAGTAGGAACCTCAATAAAAATTTGAGGTTTATTCATAAAGTACCGACCCATTAGGTGAGGATGTTGTCTGTAATACATGGAAGACGATACTCAACCTAAGAAGACTTGTTGCCACGATTTTTACAGCATATCCTTAGCTCATTTGGGCTTGGCAGTTGACATACGGTATATGGGCCAATTTGGAAAATATGAGATATTTTATTATATTATGATTAGTATAGATATTAATTATGGAATTAATAAAATATCTTGAGGTGTGGCATGTAGTTATTTGAGCTGAACATAGATAGGGTAACCCTAGTTAGATTTATAAAAGGTTGCTCTCTAATGGTGGGTGTAACAAGTTAAGTTTGATAATCATTCATAATTACTCTTGAAATTCCTTGACTGGTGCAACTATTTCCCAATTGCCATCATTGTGTCCTTCTTTCCAGTCAGAAGAGATGTGTCACCTCGTGAGTTATATTCTAAGTTGTATATACTGACTCTTTATATGTTATGCATATAACTTCTTGTTATTGATCTTAGACCCCAAACTAGAAAGACAAAGCAATGCTGAGAGGCAACATTTTTTCGCTGCTTTATATATAATTCAAGAGAGCTCATAAATTTGGTATATGTTTTATTAATTATGAGCTTGTTCTTACATGCCACACTATCCGTTTGAATCTTTTTCTCCAATCTTGTTTTCATATAAATAGTGTTTTAATATATTTTAAAGCTTTTGATACTCTTCTCAAAAACATTAATGTTAATAGAAAATTAGAAGCACGAGTCCGATATTTAAGAAATCATCCAAAATACATTAATTGGATAAGGTTATTGAATCTAGTATACCTCTTTGAAATACTTATTCATATAAGCAAACTTTATTCAAATAACTTTTGACTAGCAAACTTTATATTCATATTCAAACAACCTCTTTTTGTAATATATAACTATTTCATGAAACATGTATTCAAATAAACAAATTTATTCAACTAACTTTTGACTTGTAAGGTTTTTTCTTATATTCGAATACAACTTTCTGAAATATATATTCAGATAAAAACACTGACTTAAATATATTCTAATTTGATACCTTGTACGCTTATATTCGGATAAGCTTAATAATATATATTTGATTAATATTTGAATAAACATCTTTGCTTGAGTTTTAGTTATAAATATATTCTCTTGCAAAACAAACTCTTCTATAGTTTTATTATCATTAAAACATTAAATCTAACAAATATGATGCCCTAAAACCTTAGCTTAGCTTGGTTAGGAAAAAAAATTTATCTGTATCTCCAGAATAATAAGACCATTTATTTTAACAAAATTCATGAAAATCTGAGAATGTTGATCAGTATTTTTGGAATAGATTGAAACATCATCATAATAGACTAATTATAAGGCATGAAGATTTAACTCATGATTCTCTTAGAAGGAGCATTTTTTTTTACCATTTTGGGAGGGCTTTTTACATTAGTTAGAGAAGGCTTTTCACATTAGCTATATTAGGATCGTATAAACTAATGACGTAGCTTTTAGAAATTTCAAGATTAAACAACATGGAACACTTTAATTTCAAATAGTAGTATGAGCGATATAGAAATTCTTTTCTGTGTCACTTTTTATGTAACTGACGTAGCATGTTGATTTTCTTTTAAATATAATTTTTATTTTCTTAATAGACAATCTTGCATTTGAAAATGAAAAAATTCTTATTAAATTTAGTCAAAATGCACAAAATCCTAATTTAGGCCAACACTTTTATGAAATCTCTAGTAAGGCTTATATGAATATTATGAAATGCACAAAATTCTTTTAAATATTTATGAATGTTGTTGAAAAACCATAATACCCTTTTGTTATTAAAAACAAAATTGAAGGTATATATATGTGTATCAATTTTTTAATTACAAATTCCCAAATACTCTTAACCATAATGTCAAAATCTACACCTCTTAAAATTATTGGGATCTCAACTTAAGATATATTTTGATAATTTCTTCTTAACCCTAACTTTTGAATTTTTATTTTGTTCTGAATTTTTTGCAATAAATTTGCTATGAAAAGTTTATACAAAAATTAAAATTTTGATTTAAATTAGAATTTGTAGTTTGCTAGTTTGTTTTGAATTTTTTCTATTTTATTTTGAATTTTTATTATTTATTTATTTTATATTTTAATATATAAGCAATCAAAAAAGCATATGAACAACTTAGTAATTATTGTGGTGAAGAAGAATTATCTTGTGCACATGCTTCCAAATGAAATTAAGAAATATAGGGAAGGTATGGAGCAAGGAGGATGTTAAAAAGAATAGCAAGGAGAAAAAGGGTTAGGACAAAAAGAGAGAAAAGAAAATGGTATATAAGTAAAATCACAAAATTTAAAAATACCAAATAAGCCTTATATTAGGGATATGATAAAAGTGTAGGCCTGAATTAGAATTTGTGTATTTCAGATGGATTCATTTAGATTCTCCGTTTGAAAATTAAATGAAATAAAACACTAGAGCAATAGACTATAATAACCGATACCATCTAATAATAATTCAAATCCAATACCAGTACGAAGTCATAAAATTATAATGCGTTTCAACTAATTACAAAACTATCCATAGTTTATATGATGAAACTAATGTTGTTGGTGTAATATCCATTCTTTTTCTGTAAATTGAAATAGAAGCCAAACCAGTAATTATGAGATGAAATGAGGTTCACAAGTAGAAAGTATGGAAAAAGAGGATGCCGATAGGCTGAAAAACTCAAAGCAGACCTGGCCTAGCGAGTGAAATTTTATAAGAACTCCGTAGTTAAGCGTGCTCGACCTGGAGTAGTATAAGGATGGGTGGCCTTCTGGGAAGGACCCAAATGTCATTACACAAAAAGATTAAGGGCATAAAGGTCAAGGGCAATCTTGGTATTTTAAAAAATTAGAAAAAGTAAGGGTAATTTGGTAATTAAGAGGAAGTGTAAGGGTATTTTGGTCATTTGACAAAGTAAAAGTCAAATTCAAAAAGTCAACTGTTGACCAAAAAGTTCACAAATGCCCAATAGATAGAGCAGAACTCACTAATCACTGTTGTGGGTCCTAAATCCCTAAGATTCAACTTAGATTTCTGTCTGCAGAATTTTGAAGGGAAAAAGGTAGAAAATAATTATTTTAGGTATCAGGAGACCCCAATAAGTTGAGTTTAGATCATAGAAAAATAAAGTGAATTTTATAGTATTTTATTAAATTATTACTGAGTATATGATAAAGGCAAATTTCCAGATTGAAAGGAAAAGACCTGAAAATCCTGAAAATATAATTTTCTTTAAGAATTAATTTCAATCAATCTGGAGGGCAGATTGAGGAAAGGAAAAGGGCTAGAGTATTAGTAAAAATTATAGTAATTTTTAATGCCCTAAAAATATTTTGCTTTCCAATAGCACATTTTTCAGGGGTTTTGACAAGGTAAAGTAACCCTGTTGAATTTAGACGCTTTCCAGGGGTATTTTTTGAATTATTATTTTACCAAGTGAGTGAGTAAAATATGGAGATTAAAAGAGGAATAAAACATCTTCAAAAAAAGTGAAGAAAGATTTACCGGAATAAAGTTACTTTTACCGGTAAAAGTTGTAACCGGATGAAGTAACCGAATGGCAATCAGTTTGGTTAGTGTAACTAAAGTTCCAACCAGATTTTTATACCCCATGTGCAGCCAATAATGACAACTTTATGAGAGCCAATAGGATTCAAGCACATGTTGAAGAGGTGTTGTAATCATAGCCATTAGATCAAGCTTGATTATTAAGAATCAATCCCAACCATTCAAGTATTATCACAGAAATTAATTAAACCAATTCCTTCTCTCCTTCTTGATCACTTTGGTCATCATTCTCCTCCCTTCCAAGAAGCAAGAAAATGCCATTGTTGAAAGCAAGAGGAAGAAGAAGAGCTCATAAAACTCAAGGTAAGAGGACTAATCAACCAAACCAACCTATTTTCTTAAGTTATGCAACCTCCTCTACAATCCTATCGGTTTAGTTTCTTGAATAACTCTCTCTTTTGGAAGATTGGAAAGTTAGAGTTCTTGAGTTCTAAATGAAAACAAGAGGGATTTATAGGAAACCAAAGGTTTCAAAACAATCCTTGAGTGTTAAGGAGCATTTTGATGTATATATATGCTTGGTTTGATTGTTGGTTGTTGTTGGTTGAAATTTTGGAAACCCCAAGTTTTAGGGGGAGATGTCGTCCATGCATATATTGATGGAGAAGAGTGTGTTTGAGTTATATGATGCATGAGTGATGGCTTGGAAGTAGGAAAATGTAAGAAGAATACATGAGAAAAGTTTGAGAAATCCAAACTTCCTCTTATGTTCTGTTTTTTTGGAAAATTTAAAAGAAATAGAGGGAGTAGGATTTTGATGATTTTGATTCTTCCAATGGGTTTAGAATGGAAAATTGTGTGGGTAAAAGTAAGAAATGGATTTGTGAAGCATTAGAAATCATAAAATCAAGTTTGGAAGTTGTAAGAGTCTTGAAAACGCAAGAAGGAATTTATTACTTTTTTGTGATTTCTTGCATGGTTGATGATATGAGAATGATGGATATGTCATTGTATCATGTTTAGGATGTTGAGAACTCAAAGAGCACATTTGGAAGGTTAGTCAAGAGAATGCAAAGTAAAAAGGAAAGCTAAGACAAAGAGGTAGCAAGACTACTAACTACTCTTAAACTCTTTATGAACTTGTTGTGAATGGTGCATTAGTTTATGATGAATCAACTTGTTCTTATGTGTATGATATGTGACCTTGATTACCATGGTCATATGCATGATAATATGTCATTTGAATATGTCACATATGGTTTGATCATACACACATTTTGAAAGTATGTTATGCACATTCACAAGTTTTGTTAGTTAGTTTTGCTATTGGGATTTTCCAAAATCTCATTATTCCCCACTAACCATTTTAGGTGGAAGCACAAGCAAGGGTAAGAGCAAGGTTAATGGTGATTGAAGATGGCATATTGTTATGTTCTTGCTTGTGGAAATTATGTAATGTGTTTGGAACTTGATGGTTGAATGTTGTTGTAGTTATGTAACCTAAACCTCAACTTGATAAATAGTGAAATACATGTGAATGCATGCATGGATATATGCTAATATGTTAAGAAAGTAACCATGCATTTCAAAAGGTTGGGCTTTAACAAAAAGAGACTTTGGTAAATTTTTAAGAAAATGCCAAGTATTCAAAGTAAAAGGTTCCAAAACCCTTCAAATCTGCCCAATGTTGGAGTGGCAATGAAAAATAGCAAACGAACTCCAAATGAGTTAAAACTTTCTAGTTAAATACTACATACCCCCAACCTTAAACATGAGTCTAATATCACTAGATTTGGATATTTTTACAAAGAGTTATGGTGTGCCAAAGTTGAGAGATAAATCTGGAAAAGTGAAAAGTGACCAATTGAACAGTACATTTTTATGGATTAAACTGTATCAATTGGGCAAGTTTTGGAGCCAGTGAGTATTTTTTCATGTAGATCACTTTATAAGCTTCAAATAGAAATTGGAACCACTCAATTGCAATTTTTGTAGAGTTAGTTATGATTTTTCAAAGTTGGGTTAAAAATCTGAAAATTGACCAAATGAATAGTAACCCATTTTTGAAAATTTTCAATTTCACTTCTTTGATTAATTTGAGTTATCTAAAGCTCAAAAGTGGTTCATTAGTAATCTATTATGAAGTTATAGGGGAAAATAAGGAGTGTTATAGTTGGCAAAAAAATATAATGAAACTAATGTACAACCTAGCTAAATAAATTAAACTATAATCTAAAGGTATACATTAAGTGGTTAAAAACTAGCTAAGAAAATTAAAATAATAATGGTTAATCTTTTCATTTGCAATATTCTTATTATTCTATTAGAAGATGACATTGATTATTTCCCCTCATTGATAAACTTGCTCTCACGTATACCGTTAAAAACCTTCTTTAATCAATGCAAGGTGCTACCAACTAAGAAACCTCATGTACCTAGACCATCTTCTGTCTGGCTTAAGTTGCAGATAGTGTGTTCACATATAAGACATGTTTATGTCACTTAACATTTTTACTAACAAATTTCCATATGTGAAAAAGTCATTAATTATGTTGAGAATTGTGGCACATAGCTCAAAAGTGCCAAGTAGGTATCAATATCATTTTCCTGTTGTTTTGGCCATGAAATCAACAAAGACAACATGGTATACTTGTGTTTCATAAACAATCAAGAAGGTGAGTTGTAAATCACCAAGAAAACTGGTGATGCACTATGTGTGTGACTAAGATTACCATAAGGGTTTATTATATACACACATATTTCAAGTTAAAGGTTTATTGGCTTACTACCAAACTAAAGACACATTTAGTCCACATTTCGGACACTATTTTAGCCCTCATTCTCCTTTATATACAATATGCAATTGTTAGGCAAGCATGTCATTGGATATGATTAGTTTTGATGTCCAATACTGGATCAAAATGTTTACATCATGTGTTTATCTCATGCTCAATTGGAAGTTGGTAATGTTTAAGTAAAAGGAATATCATTATAACTTCAACAAAACTTTTTCAATTCATCTTTGGAAGTGTTTTTATCACTTTAACTTTTAAATTCGTGTTGACTCATTCTTATATGCTACCTCGTAGGCTCATATAATGTTGGCAGTGGGCCATAAGTACCATTTTGGTGCATAAGTCATAAACGAACTCTAGCAAGATACTATGACCTCCCAAATTATATGAAGATGGGTGATCCGATATAACTTGTCTTATATGTGAAGTCCCTTTTGTCATACAATATTTTGATTTTGAGACATTGAGACATCACTCTCATTACTCAACCATACTCTCTTGATCTTCGAGTAGACTGACTTCCTCACAGAAGCTCCAAAGTGTGGAGTGGTGGTTAGGCACTGCTTTATGTGCCTTTTGCTGTTGTAAATGAAGTAAATTGCGGGAGTGGCTCTCTATATCACTCACTGCAGAGAGTGAGTCAAGTCAGAGTATTGAGCCTCTATGTTGTCTGCTATGGTGAATGGTAAAAAACATTGAGAAATATCAACAAACTCAGCATGAAAAATAGAAGTTTTGAGAAGAAGCTCTAGTAGGGTTTCATATTTTTGCACGTGGGGACATTTTTAAGTTTCCAAATCATCACGTAAGTGTTCCTAACTTCATTCCCACTCTCAAGTTTGGGATTTTGGAAAATCTAGGGTTCTTGAATATTTCAAAATGGATTGATATTTAACTAAATCTTTTGAGTTTAAATGAGTTATTTAAACTAGATTAAGTGTTTTAATGGGTTTAGTTTTGTTAGATTATAATTTTTTATGAGATTTGGAGCTGAGGTTAAAGTTAGAGTTGGGGTTTTGTTGGAAGATGATGTTGTGTTTGTTAATATTTTATGTTTTGATGATAACAAAAGTGCTTTTGGTTTTATGAAAATAAGTATGATGCTCACTATGTTCAATGCATTAGAAAGTTTTTTAGAAAAATTCTCGATGTCAATCACTCAAGTTTTAATATTTTCATTCTTTCAAAATTCATGCTGTATACTTTCATTTCCAAAGTCACTTGAGTCAAGTTAAAAGTTTCCAAAGCATATGACTCAAGTTGAAAAGTTCACTTAGTAACTTTTATGAGTCACACGAGTGAGCCTGCGAGTGAAAAGGCTAATCACTCGAGTGACATAGATACGCTCAAGTGACAAAAATATTTACTCGCACTCTTACTTTCATTCTAATCATCAAGTGAAGGCATTTTTAAATTCTCACTTTCACTTGCAAAACACTGGAAGTGATTTCAGATATGACTTAAGTAATCCTCTCTTGACTCGAGTAAGCTTTCAAATAAATCTCAAAACTTGAGTAATCCTCTCTTCACTCGAGTAAGCTTTAAAATAAATCTCAAAACTTTCACTTTCACATTAATGTTGGAAATTGTGCCTAGGGTACAATCATTGTATTCTCAGTATTTTATTTAATGAATCTTTCATTTTCACTATCATAATCTTTGCATGTTTGTTGTGATGAACTATCCTTGGATGAATCATAGTAGTTGTCCTAAATGCCCATGCCTTGTCATCTACATGGGAGTAAAGATGAATTAATGCCATTATGACTTTGCAAGGTATAGAGATATGAATAAAAGTTATAGGAACTTGTAAGAGTACAAGGTGTTGGAGCGACCTGCTATGAAAAGTTGCATGGACTAAGTCATAAGCTTTGTCTCATTTATGACTACGTTAGTATGCCCTTTGACTTGAGATCATCATAAATTCCTTCATAAGAGTCATGTAGCTTTGACATAATCAAAAGTCACTTTTAGCCGAGTAATGATAAGTCTATGTTTGATCTTAATTGATTTCATACAAAAGAATATGAATGATCAAGATAAAATTTGTCCTTTGCATGAAAAGAGAGATATCATTGGGCTCTTTTTGAGTAAGTCTGAGAAATGTATGGCCATACTAAGATGGAAAGGAAGTTCCATTTCTCTAGTCAGACTACTAAGGGATCAAGAAAGCAATGGTTAGTGTTAGAATTTAGGATTCAAATTTGATTGTTTCCTATAATGTTGCCTAGGATTATGAGAATAATTCTGCATTAATGTCTGATTATGTTATCACTGATTTGGCTCCCTTAATTGAGCCTTTCAGCTTCTATATATTGTACCTCTTTTCTTCTCAATAATATACAACAATGAGAGCATTCTTTCAAACATGGTATCAAAGCCAGGTTTATATTCCTGCATCCTCCGAGAGACTGAGGGTGAGAGAGGACAGAGTGAGGGTGAGAGAGACGGAGACAGCGACATGCAGACCCTGTTGTGAGAGAATGTGACGGAGACGGCACTGCATCTCCCAGGTCAGATGTCGGTTGACGTCACCGCCCTCACCAGCCATAGAAGATGCCATCGACCAGTCGAATCCCTAAGGACGAGGACGATCTAAGCCGCGCGTGGTGTAACACTCCTTATTTTCCCTTATAAACATCATATTAGATCACTAATGAACCACTTTAGGGCCTTGGAAAACTTAAATTGACCAAAGAAGTAAACTTGAAATTTTCAAAAACGTGTACTGTTCATTTGGTCAATTTCCAGATTTCTGGCCCAACTTTGAAAATTCATAACTAATTCTATAAAAATCGAAATGGAGTGGTTCAAATTTCTATTTGAAGCTTATTAAGTGATCTATAAGGGAAAAATATTCACTAGTTCCAAAACTTGCCCAATCGATACAGTTAATTCCGTGAAAATCACTGTTCATTTGGTA
>JANTPZ010009961.1:0-10756 GCA_025593235.1 Vachellia pachyceras | reverse complement strand
TCAACGGGTTTAGTTGCACCCTTTGATTTTTAGAAAATTAGGTATTTATTAGTATTATGTGATTTGTTTTACAGATACTCATTTGTTAATTTTAAATTCACTAAATTTTTACTCAAATTCTTCTTAAAAGATATTAAAAATAAGTCTCACTACTTATCTTCTCGAAAAATGGTTTCCCCCTGAGTCAGGATCCGAGTCTACCACCGCTAATAATCAGATCAGTTTTTTAAAAAGCCTTGCATCTTTTCCACCCTCTCCTCCACACATACACCACTTTTTTTAATTACTTTGCTTCTGTTCTAAAGGGCAATGGCTTTCGTTTTGAGAAAGCGGTAGAGAAGTATTTTTAATCAAGTCAAGTTAAATATGTAAAATAGATTAAATATTGTTAAAAGTACGTTTATCTTTTACAATCACTTTGTGAATGATGCGACACACATGCAGATATATATATATATATATCTTCCTCTTTCTTTCTCCCTGCGATTCTCTCGCGTGACTATGAGCAGTCCTCAAATCCTATTTTTACTTGCACATGCTCCCACTAGCCCCCTAGGAGCCTCGAAGTTTACATCTAATCATGGCATCCATAAGCTCCCAAATCTCCCACCCAATCACCACCACAAATCCCACTTGATTATTTAACATCTCAGCACAGTTAACCTCAATTATAAATTCCCCACTAATTAATAAGACAAAAACATCACGAATAATAGCTTCATCCTCACGAGAATGTGAGACACAGACCTTGATCATTGAGCCAACCTTACAGTATTATACAACAATTCAAATTAAAGGAAGCAATCATTACATACAGTGGATCAGAGGTGAGCCCCATATATATATATATATAGAGAGAGAGAGAGAGACCAAGTTAAATTACAATATTAATCATATAACTAGATGTCATGAGTTGGGTAAGAGCAAAGCTTCCTCATCGTTATTATAGCCATAGCTTGCATGCGAAAGCTCTTTTATCCATTCAAACGTTCGATGACGTGACATTGCCTTCTTCCTCTGCTTCTGCTTCTGCTTCTGCTTCTGCTTCGCTTTTTCTTTCATGGCGTGCGTTGTGCTTTCTGTCTTCTTCGTGCCTTTTGTAGTCATAATGTCGAACGGCACCGTTTCTACCGAACACTTGCAACCTTTCGGGAACCCACCACCTCCTTTCCCCACGATCTGTCTGAAGCCTCCATGATTACTGATGCTACTGTTACTGCCATTGCGACTTACACAAATTTTGTTTTTGTTATTATTATTATTGGTACAACGAACTTTAAGATCTTGTAATCCTATTTCCGGTGCCGGAGCCACATCCAAACGGATAAAATCCCACGTTGATGATTTTCTATGCAAGTTATGACCAAAACTTACTTGTCTGGAATTTGAAGGTACTTTTAGTTGAGGCTTTGGACTGGGATGCGTGTGAAACTGATGACGATTTCGCATTATTCTGGGTCTGGAGATCTCTGGATTTGTTATAATGCTGGTGGTGGAGCTAGTGCTACTTGATGATGAGTTCTGGCTTCTGATGCTGCTGCTTCTGCTGCTGAACTCGCTCGTCGTCACGGATTCGAACCTTGATGACTCGGACCGATTGAACCCTGCGGGTAGTAACGGAGAAGCGTCGGAACCGAAGGATTTACGACGAAATGGGAGGATTTGTCCTTGGAAGAAAACTTCATCCGCAACACACATTTCGGATACTTCGGAAAAGGGTCCACCCCATAAGAGGAAATCGAATTCCTCCTGTGGCTCTTGATGAGAGGATTCCGCTTTTCTCATTGCTTGGTCCTCTTGTTTGTTAGAATTGTCAGGAAGATCGCATAGTGACAGTGCTTCTTCTTCATCTTCTTCCTCTGCCGCTGTTGATGCTTCATCTTCTTCTTTCTTCTCAGAATCACAAGCTTCACACTCTCCTCTGATACTGTTTTCTGCCGCCATATCAGGAATAGTACAGGCTGGGTTCGAAACTGTTGGGCACTAGAGATTGAAATCAGAATAAGAATTTACAGTGAGGATGAAGATGCTTGAACAGGGGACGAAGAATGTGGGTGACAGAGTGAGTGAGGGAGAGAGAGAGAGACGTAAGGAATATAAAGAGGAGTAAGGCGAATAGTGGTGACGATGGAGAACAAAAGTAAGGAATAGAAGATAGAGATGGATGTGTGAGAGTGGAGGGCGAGGGGGAAAAACGGGTATTTTTATTGTCAGGAAGCGAAGAAAGGAACAGTGTGTGGTTTGGGCCGGCCATTAACGGAACCAGTAAGTTTCGGTGGTCGCTTTTGATGTATTCTTCTGGATGAATTCCGGTGGGCTTTTGTCCTATTTGGCGTGCCTCAAAGTGCGCGTGGGGTCCATTTCGCTGGTTTTTGAAATTGAATATCAATCATATTTTTTAAACCGACCATGCTTCTTTAATTCAAACACAGTATTGTATCCAAAAAAAAATTCAAACACAGTAAGAAAACTTGCCCCGTTTGATACGTGGAACTGATTTTGATGGAATTAAAAGTGGAAGTGAGATTAAAAGTATATTTGGTATGTTGGAAGAAGTGGGGTATTATTTTAATTTAATATTTATATTTATAATGTGAAAAAACTAATATACCCTCAACAACAAAAATTCTCTTCCCCCCAAAAAAATGTCACCGCTGCTAATATACCTATGTTCGTCGCCGTTGCAGATCTGAAGCCGGAGACATCGCCGAATCGAGTCCTTGGATGTCGACAACACTCCAACGAGAGGAGAGGAGCATGTTCGAAACTGAGAAGCCGAGGGAGGAGCGTCGTGGGTTATGAAGGCATCGCGGTAGGCGTACACTCGTGCACGATGTAGGCATCGCGGTAGGCATCGTCGAAGGCAGTGGAGTTGTGAGGCAGCGTCATGGGTTTTTCATCGAAGACGGTGGCATCGTGGGTTTTCACTGGAGACGGTGGCATTGTGGAGACGGCAGCATGGGTTGTGAAGGCGGCAGACGAAGCTGAAAACCAAAGAAGACGAGACAAAGGTCGTCGCCATTGCAAGAGCTGAGGCAATGAAAAAGAACAGAGGCACTGGAGTTCGCCGCCATCGAGTGCAGCAACAGAAAGCTGAGACAGAGGTCGTCGCCGTCTCAAGCCATTACAAGGTCGTCGTCGTCGCTTTCTCCACCACCTCCACCGCTTGCAACGGAGAAAAAGAAGATGAGGGTAAAAATGGCAATGGAGGAGGGAAATAGGGTCAGAACTCGGTTGCATGGGTAGGAGGTTGGAACCAAGTTCCAACCTTTTTTATGGAAGTAGGTTCCACCGAGAACCCAGTTCCAATGCACCAAACGCACATACACACTGATTCCAGTTTCAATTCCAGTTCCCATGCTTCAATTTCTGTGTACCAAACGGGGCATATATGTCTATGAACCACGGTCACTTTTTCACTTGACCCAGACTTGTCACGTGTAAAACAAAGATGGCCCCCTAGAGACTCCACCTTCAACCTTAATGTTTCTGTTTAGTAACGTTTTTGAGGAGTTCAAAAGCTAGTTCATTAGGGTTTTTTTGTTAATATACTTCCTCAACTCATTAGCCACTGTTTGAGGCTAGATTTATCGCTGCATATGATATCTCAATTTACTCTGTCTTCTATATTTGTCATTGTTCCCCAAACTAATTTATTTATCTTATCTACTGATATATAATCTTATAATAAAAGGATAGTTTAGGGAGATTATGGCATATTCATCATAATTGAGTAATTTTATTCCTTTAATAAACTCAAATGAGTTGAATAACTTTTAAAATATATTAAGCATCGGATCTAATATTTCTTTTTTTAAATTTCAGCCCTTATACTTAAAATTCTGGCTCTTCATACATAGGCCGAAAAGAATATCCTGCTTTACCAATTGTTTTAAAGAAATGTATGTGGCTTAACGTGCAAGGCAGAAATTGACCTATGCAATGCAGAGGGGCAAAAAAGAGAGTGATGGTACAAAGAATTATTTATTGTGGTCGGTGACGGTGGGGATTCATAATGGTTCATCCACTCATAGATTTTGAGATTTCATAATCCTTCACTCTATGTACTAATCATTAATCATAAACCAATTTTACTTCTCATTTAGGTTATTTTTTTTTATCAACAAACGAAACTTAGACCTCATTTTATCATCATCGAACATATAAGGCTAGACCTCATATGAAGTAGACCTTATTCTATCATCACTGAAAGTTAGACCTCATTTTATCGTAGTGCATGTTTAGGAAATTCTTTTTTCAATGATACGTAAATCAAGATAAAAAGCATTTTGAATTCTGTAAAAAATATATTTAAAATTTATAAATTCATCAATAAATCTATAATTTTTTTTAACGGATTTCTAAACACACGTAATTTTATACATGCTTCGTATACGCATTTATTGTGTTCATTATCACATCTAAAATTTCTGTCCTGCTTATGAATGATTGAATATCAATGGCTCTCGAAAAGGTACTCCACAATAAAACATTTTCTTATCTGCATATTTGAATTTGATACCACTACGGATTAATTTACAGAAATACCCATAACCTTCCGTTTAATAATGCGAACTTCACACCACCATAAACTTTTCTGTAGTGCAAAAACATATATAAACATTTGAAAAAAAGAGGGCACAAATGATAATATTATTAAAATGTCATAATACCGTTACCCATATTTTGTAATTTCCTATTATGCCCTCCGTTGGCACTCTTCTTTGGCTGTGTTTGGGGGAGTATTTGGACTCCTAAAACACACGTTCAACAGTGTTTTTTTTGTAAATAGAGATAATCTCCTTCACATATTTACCTAAACCTGCATAAAAGTACTTTTCTACCGTGTTGTCCAAGCATCCCTTTTATCTCCCAATTTCTTCTAAACAGATGCCAGTGACAGCAGCGGTGTCAGCCTCAACCAACAACAGCGGCGCATATTATTTGTGTGCATTAAACCTATAATCAACTCATCTAACGCCACCGGTGGACAATTCTGCCCTTCCATTGAAATAACACGCAAGAGGTAAAGTTGGTTTTTTGGCTGAAAAAAAAGGAATAAGCTAAATTGAAGAAAAAGAACTAATCTCGTTGTTTTTTTTGTTTCCGCTAGAATCTGATCATCGTGTTTGTTTGATTTTGGAGAAGGGTTAAGTAATTCTCACACCGGTGCAAATCAAACATGAAAATTAATTTATTCATGAAAAATAAATATTTAATATTTGGTAGTATATTAAATATGATTATCTCCGTCAATACGCGCTCTGTAAAACAAAACAAAAGTGGGAAAGACAAATACAGGTACTGCGATCTCATTGGGCGTTCAGATTCCAAAAATTTTGAACGGCCCACGAAAACACTGAACCAACATCCCCTGCAAGCTCTCGAAAGGTTTAGGTGGGTTCTGCCCGGTCCCCCACCAAGGTCAGGGTCTAGCCCCAGGGTTTTTTGAGCACTTACAAGGGACTTACGAAATCATCTACCAAAGGAGTCCTCACAACGGCAGAGGGAATCGAACCCACCTCCTTATAGGAGTTGGGTCCGTTTCTTACCATCTGTGCCAAGCTCCTTTGGCACACTGAACCAACAAAATTCGATAGTTGTTGACCTACCCAACTGGACACAAGACCTTGGGCCTACTGCGCTATTCATTTGCTTCCCAAACAATGAGTTTGCAAAATACTCTGATCAATGGGTGTTTGGTAGAGTTGATAAGGGTTACTATCAATATTTCTCAGGGTAACGGTTCGAACCCTGGGGAGTGACATCCGTGATAATTAACGTAACTTCAAAGAGGTTGGTCCCATCGGTACCTCGCTACCACCGTAAGGTCTCCTAGCGGGGTCCGAATTAGTCTGGGGCGGACAATGAACCCAGGATACCCCAGAATACCGGATAGTTTATACCAAAAAAATACTCAAGTTGTGAGGAGAAGAATTGGGTTAATACCCTCACTTAAATATAAAGGATTCAATTTTGGGGAGTGTCACTTTATTATAACTCCAGCTGTAGCGTTTGAGGAGGTATCACCACATCTTAATAAAGCTAAATTGACCCACATATGTGACCAAACTTAAAGAGCTTACTCGACTTACTCCAATACCTATAGAATAGATTCCAGTAAATCATGAGTCATGTGTCATTCCTTGATTTGTGGGTGGGCTCAAACCCTTTTCTAGTATCAAATAAAAAAGTCGTGCTGAGAAGAATCCATGACTGATGTCGTGGATATACCCATAGCCAACGCATCAGCAACATTTTTATGTTGGAGTCTCTAGAAACGTGCTCTAGGGACAAATGCCATTCATATCCCAAGTCTTGTAATATGGAGAAATACCAAATTACAAGAGGGAGGTGTGCTTGGATTGTGCAGTGCAGAGATTATTCCTGAGAAAATTATGACTTGTGAGAAAATTACTAACACTTCATTGCCATTTTTCTTTCTCCGTTTAAAAAAAATTAATGTTAACATGATGCATGATTGTAACTTTTAAGTATCTAAAAAAACTAATGTTAATATGATGCATGATTGTAACTTTTAAGTATCTAAATATCATTCTGGGATGTGATATTTTGGGACAGCCTGCCCATTCTAATTCACAAATGCAATAATTAACCAGCTGGAAGTTAGGGTGATATTAAATGATAGAGTTAATGAAAACTGAAAAGCAAAATAAAATTTGGAAACATCCACTATCTCATTGAGTCACATCACATGCTGTCATTCACATTCATTTTTCTTTGCTCTTTTACTTTCACTGTCAAGCAACTCCACCTGTTTATTTATTCAGCTTTAGACTCCATAACCTTGCAACGGCTATGCGAGGCAGAGCATTCACTTCTGAAAAACGGCTTCAATAACTACTAGAGCTAAAATATCAGAATCAAAATATACCAAAGTCTGTGAATGACAGCATAGCCGTTGAGAAAATTTAACACAGCCCAAACAGGTTGCCGTTTCTCCCAGCAGCTCTCGTGTAATTTCACCGACATAACCTTAAAACATTAACCTCTGTTTCTAGATTCAAATATAACAAGCTAAGCCAATCAAACACACCCCTCTTCGAGTGAGTCATGAAACTTTTGATCAACCTTCTCTAAAGAACACAACAGATAGAACATAGAATCCAACTTCCTTATAAATTATAATGCTCCCCAGCTAAATGACAGTGGGCTTCCCACGAAGTGCTTTCCATCAGACCATGATAAGCGACCAAACCCAAATTGATTCTGTGTTGTTACACCAGATGACGTGAACGTCACTGCAAAAGACTTTTTCTCCTTTTCCTTGAAATCCAACACTTCTGGTTCCACTGAGATTTTAACGTTGGGAGTATCTGACGTTACCGACACTCTGTATGTTCCTGCCGTCCCCACGTTGGTGAGAGTCCGGGTGTGTTTAACTACACCGGTCCCACTCACCGATTGGAAGACCACCGCAAATGAAGGGTAATTAAGTGCCGCCACACTGTATTGTTTGCTTGCGTCGCATGAGAACTTTCTCCTCGCCAAGCTGGTGATTTGCCCGGCCGTGTAATTCAGCGCGCAGAGGAAGTTTAGATAATCATCTACTGTTAGATCATAGACGAGCCCTGGGTTAAGGGCTGCTACGGGGTCCACGTGTCCTGCCCCGTGATCGAACGGTGTGGAGGGTTTTCCCTTTGAACTGTCTTGCAACTTGTGGCCGTTTTTGTAGGTGGTGTACGCCGTGGTCATGAGAGCCGATCGAATCATGGCCGGGCTCCATTCTGGGTGGGCCGCTTTGATCAAAGCCGCTAAGCCGCTCACGTGAGGGCAGGACATGGACGTTCCAGATATGATGTTGAATTCCACGCGCCTGATATCAGTGGCTAGACCAGTGGGGCCCACTGCTTTTGACCAACCCGCTAAGATGTTAACACCTGGCGCGATAAAGTCAGGCTTTAGAATCTCCGCAGTGATGGTATTGGGGCCCCGGGAGCTAAAGGCCGCGACAACCGGCGACGGCTGGATCCCAACTTTTGTTCCCTCGAAAACAATCCTCACCGTCGGTTTCGGATCAGAAACAGCATAGTTCTTGATAGCTTCGCCGGCCTTCGCACCCACCGCCGACGCGGGCAAAAGATGGGCATCGGCCACCAGCTCTTCACCGTTAGTGGCGGTATTGGCCAAGACCATGCCTAAACCGCCGGCGGCTTTTACTACAGCTCCTTTCTGCACTCTCGCACTAATTCCACGTTCGCACAACACTATTTTTCCGGCAACATCTTCTTGCTTTAACGTTCCCATCATGCACAAGTTCGCATTTGAGGCGTGGCTGGCATTCCCGGCATACACAATGGGAATCGGAGAATTCGGCAAAGTGTTACCTCTGTAAAGAGACACACCTGAATAATTTTTACCGTTGCCAAGGCTAACATAAGCAGGAAAATCTCGATCCAGTGTGCCAGCACCTACGGTAGTTATCCATGGCGCTACATTAGAGAGACTATACGGATTGGGACCCGCGTTCCCAGCGGAGCAAGACACTAAAATCCCTTTCTCCATTGCTGCGAAAGATCCAATCGCCACACTGTCTCTGTAATAATCCGACATCCCACCTCCGAGGGACATGGAAAGGACATTGACGTTGTCCGACACGGCCTTGTCGATGGCGGCCAATATATCAGAACTGAAGCAGCCTCCCTCCCAGCAAACTTTATAGGCTGCAACTCTGGCGCGCGTGGCCATACCACGCGCCGTCCCAGCGGCGTACCCGAACAGGCTTGCCGCTTGAACCACTGATCCAGCAGCTGTGCTCGCAGTGTGAGTCCCATGGCCGTCATCGTCCCGTGGCGATTTCGACTCCCTCGTTTCGTCGATTGGACCCAAGGTAGCCTCGTATCCCCTAGAGAAATACCTCGCTCCAATTAGTTTCCTGTTACAGCTTGAAGTAGTGAAATTGGTTCCAGTTTCACACTGGCCTTTCCAGGTACTTGGGATGGGTCCGAATCCAGTATCAATGAAGCTCTTGCTCTCCGGCCAAACTCCGGTATCTAAAACCCCGATGACCACCTCACCGGGAGCGTTTGAGTCCGGGTAGAACTCGGCTTCTTTATCGAGTCCGAGAAACTCGGGGGTACGAGTTGTGTGTAACTCGTACCTCATCTCTGGCAGCACAGCGAGGATTCCAGATTGGCTCTCGAGTAATCGAGCTTCTTCCTCAGTTAATCTTGTGGAAAATCCATGGATCGCAGTATCATAGGTATAGAGCATTTCAGCTGAGACTGATACTGACTTGAGAGACGACTCGTACCAGACTGAATGGTGCTCGAAAGTTTCAGGCATCTCAGATTTTGCCACATGAACTATATAAGTACTCTTCCGGAACCCCTCCACCTTCTTCTCCTTGGCCGCCATGGACACACCCAAGAGACTCAGAGCTATGAATGTTGCAACCAGATATTTGTGAAACGTATCCATGGCTGCTTTGTTCTCGCACCCAGGAAAGTTCAGGGCGAGACTGTGAGAGTATGGTCACGAAGTAGCTCCTTTATAGGAGAAAACTGATCCGGATTTTTATTTTAAATTTACATATGATATCTTTTCAATAAAATAATAAGAAACGCACGATTTGAGAAGCATGTAATTATATTTTAAAAAGTTATAACTTTTAGGGGAAAACTTTATTAAAGAAATTACAGGGAGCAGTTCTTTTCCCTTTTCAAATGTGACTGTTGCTGCGAAAGTGGTAGAAGATAGAAAATTTGTTTGATTAATCTGTTTGGATAATCAAAATTCATTCCTATATTTAAAATTAGCAAGCGGTGGGTAGGTGTCTTGTTCACTGCATTATTGCATCGAGACAAAAGTGAGTCACAGGCGAAGGACACAGAGTGGTTGATGGGGATTATGGGCTCAAACAAATCGAACCGCTTAATTTACTCTAACATTAACACATTTGCTTTTTCTTCCATGGCGGCAGTCCATGCTTTGCTTGCTTCCTGTTTATTATCTCTTTCTCTGTGCAACTCAACTTTTATTAATTTTCTGCACCTTCTTCAATCAATGGTCTGGTTTGAACTATGTTGTTCAAGTACAGATAGAAAGAAGAGGAAAAAGAAAAAAGAAAATTTATCATCAACTCTCAAATAGAAAAATCAATAAATAAATGTTTCAAAAATAGTAAAATTATTATCAGGTCTCACCAATAATTGATCCAGTTGTCATTAACAACCTCATCAGCCGTCAATAACAACCGGATCAGTTACAATTGGGATCAGATGGTAATCTTTCAATTTTTGATACTTTTTATTTATTAATTGCATTAACTGGAATCTAACGGTAAATTTTTTAAAAAAGCAATACTTTTACTTTGTTTAAATAATAAAACAGTAATGTAATAAAGTATATAAATCATAAATTTTTTTGTTACTTTACGTCTCACCTAATTAAAACTGCAATTGGCTTGTAGCACACGTCCTGTAACCTACCACCTTGAATTTCCAATGGTTTTTCTGTTTCTAACATTTTTGTGGATAGAGATGGTTTAGTGCATCGTGCTCTGAAAGCAAAGTTTTTTGCTTTTTGTAAATTATTACGTGTTTCATGATTCACGGGTTTTTTTTAAAATCCTCAGAGACAATAAGACAAACCCTAATTTAACCTAATTACCTTTCGTTAAACAAGAAAATATGCCATTCTTGACCGTTGTCACTGTCAGGCTGTGTGAATTTTCCCTGCCAGCAAAACATTATTTTTGCGACAAATTATGTCTAATAATGACAAATTTATAAGA
>JANTPZ010009960.1:0-11004 GCA_025593235.1 Vachellia pachyceras | reverse complement strand
CCCCGCAGTGTCTCAAATACACTAAAAGCAGTTTGCGTAATACCTGAAAGCTTCAGATGAACCGAAGTACCAAAGAAGATCAAAGATTCATAAGAATCCAGCTTTAATTCAAAGATCTTGTCGAACCAACCAATGTTTCGGGAAGATCTAGGGCAAAGGGGGGAAGAAAAGCATGCACACGCAGAGAGAGACGGGGAGAGAGAGAGAGAACTACATTATATGCCTGATCAGATGGAGAGAGTGGATTGTGTGTTGTTTGATTCAATGATTCGTCTGTACTTGGTCTTTCGCTCACTCTCTCTCCCCCCCGCTCGCTTCGGTTTCTCTCACTAAAAACGAATCTTGCAGTAGTCACAGCCGAAGTCAATGACAGCAAAAATACTTCATCGCAGCCGGCGAATGGTCAAAAATTATTTTTTTTTTTCTAAATTTCATTAAAGTATCATAAATTCACAAGTTAGATATGCCTGGCAAGAAAAGCACCAAGTCCTTTGAAGATTTACTGTGTATGTTTGGGAAGTAAGATACGAATTTTAAGATGTTTTTACGGATTTTAAAATATTTTTATTTTGATTTACGTGTACCATTGAAAATAAGTGTTTCCTAAACATGCACAATTATGTGTTTGTTTAAGAATTCATTGGTAGAAATGAGTTTACGAATTCCGAAATAATTTTAAATATTTCAGTATGTTTTTATAGATTTGGATATGTTTTTTCAAATTTTAAAATATTATTTTATTAATTTTAAGATGTTTTTTTATGATAATTTACGAAAATGTATTAGCGAGACATGCAACTGTATTTGGCGCAAAAGCTCTGTCGCAGCGCTTGTCATATTCTTGAAAGAGAAGTCATCATAATAGAGACTAGAGTTCTCATCCGCTTGTCATGCTATTATTTGAGCATTGACTCTAGGCTAGCTTGGCCTTTTCCTATCCACTTACTTCTTTGCGTCAAGCTTTTCAGCTCTTATGTTTGAGCTTGGATTCTCTTCATGTATTCTTTCTTCTTCTTCTTTTTCCCTTCTCATAATCCCATCTTTACTCTTAGATTAAAAAAAATAAAATCTGAACTAAACATCTTTTAATCTTACATTGTAGATGATATTTTGAGAAAATGGAGAAAGAGAGGATCTGCTTCTTTTTCTAGAATCTAAATTCCTAAGGCTCACTATATATATGGTGTTGAGATTTTTTTTTAAAAAAAAATATTAACAATTAAGAGATCTCTGTTTAGGAATCACATCAGCTCATTCTATTGTTGTTGATGCTGATTTTTTATTTTTGTGGGAAATCATTCAATTCAAAATACCAAGCACTATACTCTTCATGTTGGAATTCTTGCGTCCAACTGATTTTAACTTGTCGTGTCACTTCCTTTTTTAAAAAATAAATTAATGAGGATTTTATATTTTTCTACTGGTTGGATATGCAACTTGAAGTAGCAATATCATGGTGCATAAGAGAGGCAACGAATTTTCACATCTGCTTCAATTCTCTCTTAAAGGTGCTTCAACTTTCGTTAAAAATTGCCAAGTGGGGAAAAATAAACATACAAACTCTTTCTTGGAATAATGGTAAGTATCAAACAGTAGCGGAAAGGTAAATTTAAATACTATTATCTCTTATCCTTGATATAAAAGTATATCTAATTTATAGATATTAATAAAATTAATCAGTTTAGTTATTTATAACAAATTGTATTGATATCTTTAAAATTTCCTCTCAAATCATATCCATTGAAACTACCCATTAATATATAGAATCGATAGGAATATTTTAGAAGAAAATATATTAATACAAGGGATCTTATATTTAAAATTAAAATAAACATCTTAACTGTATCTTATATTTATTTGTTAAGATGAACTATCTTTAGAAGCCCAAACTTCTAAGATCACTCAGATTTATATGAACCATCACTAATGATTCAACAACCTGAATGCCAAACAAAGAAGAATTCACCTTTTGCATACTACAGCCACAAGAAAGTTCCTCCGTTGTTTCCTCAAAACAAGAAGTTTCACATGGACATCACAGCCAAGAAGATCACCCCCCCCCTTTTCACAGCCAATACAAAAGGGAGGGAACAGCTTTTTTTCAAGGCAAAAAAATTAGGTCATCGCTTTGGAATGAACTCAGTTTCCAGAACCATAACTAGGAATGTTTGGATTGATTCACCAGAAGAACCTAAGCTATCTCATGGTATTCCTCTAATCAAAATTAAGAGGTCTTTTTTAATTTGCGGTGAATGTTATTTGGATGAGAAGTGCGCCCAAGCTTTCTTCCTCTTTTCCTACAGGCAAAAAATTTAAAAAGGTTAAAAGTTGGATTTCATGAGTGAGACAACTTATAACATTAACACAAGCCTACATGTGTGTTCATACGTGTGTGTGTTTTACAATACGCTCAAAAGGGTAATTAATAGAAAAACTGAACATTTAATTTACACTTGCCTGAAAACAGCTGAACAAAATCTACACAGCCACACAACAGGCAAGCACAGTAAAGCAGTGGCCTGAATAAAAAAATAGAAAAAATATGATGCAGGCCTATAAATGGAACAGCATATTACATGAAATGAATCAAATTATAGTAAAGCTCTTATAACAAGATTTATAAGTAGAAGATATAAATCACTTGCCGCAAACCAAGCAAGCTCCATGGAAGCAAGGGATCTTGTTAATTCGTTGGTTTTCAGCCATTGTTGGACCTAATCAAGATAAAAACAAGTTGATAAAAATAAATAAACATCAAGTTTAAGAAAAGCAAGTGAGCATCAAGTACCCTGCTGGTTATCAAAGGAAAAAATAATTATTAATCCAAGGTTCAAGCTGAACGGTAACTGTTACATGACTTGTTGTCAAATGGATGAAGACATGAACCTTTAACCTAAATGATCCAAATAATGCTAATAGGTTAGTTTCAAAAGTGAGAAACGCTGACCGACATTCTTTAAGAAATATTGAACCCCAATGAAAATGATGGATTACATTCAATGGTTCAGCCTTTTAATGCAGATTAATCTAACTTTACTAATATTTTAGTCTAATATAATCATGCGTTCTTCAAATCCCATAGAAAGGAAGCCTTCCAATGAAATCCGTAAGTCAATTCATTCTATGGGCATATGAACAGAAGATAACAGAAGGTAGCACCTGGTTATGGTATGAAATTATAGATGTGACCAACTCCCTACAAGCCCACACTGCTTTTTCTGAATTGGGCACTGATATAACTTTATTCATACCAGCATAAGGCTTCGCGGTTGTTCCAAACTGATTGATGTAGGCCTTAGCAAACTTGTGTGCTTCCTTTGACATGTGAAATGATAATATTGATAAAATTGTCAGAAGATAATTAAAAACAAAAAAAGTTTACCGGCAGTACCCATATGAAGGGAGCAGTTGCTGTTTGTATCTTGGCTGCATATAATAGTAAAGAGTCCTTGGTCACACGATAGGCCCCCATGGTTTTAGCAGTTAAAGATTCAAAACTTGAACAGAGAGAATATATGAAAGTCAACCATTGATCCTTCATAACTGGGAACTCCTTCAAATAAAATAAAGCAATTGAGGGAGCAGGGTAAGTTTCAAACCAGTATCCACTTCTTCAGATGATTATAAACAAAAAGGTTAAACATAAGTTTACCTGTGTGAAAGGAGCAACTGTTGTCTGTATCTTGGCCGTATTTGATAGCAACAAGTTCTCGGTCTCATGGTAGGCCTCAGTAATTTTCGCAGCTAAAGGTTCAAGATGAGAACCGAGAGAAGATATCAAAGGCAACAATTGATCCTTCGTAACTAGTATCCACTCCTTCAAATAAACAAAGCAACTGAGAGTAAACCGTGACTCAGATGGGATTATATAGCTATCAAGAAAACTATTGGTGTTGTATGCTGATTAACTGGGGTATTTGGGGAAGGAGGACCCTACTAGAGAGGAAAACTGCATAATGAAATAAAATTTTGATCTCTCTCTTATAAACTCATAGTCAACTTGAAAATATTATATTCCTCTTATTATGCAATCCAATAGAGAAGAATATGGAGCTTCAACTTAGAGTAGAACGAGAGAAGGATCATCATATATAATTTCCAGTATGGACTGTCAATGATACTACGAGAGGCTTACTGTCTTCAGCATATTGATGCACATGACACCACTTCTTCCAACTAGTGACAAGTTCAAAAATATTTGGGGATAAAAGAAGTGAAAAAGAAAAGAAAAATTCTTAGATGGTGACAGACATCAGTATCCCTAGACCATATTTATGACATCATAACATTAAAATTGTTGATAAGAAAGAAACCTTTGGAAACAATGCGTCCAAGTCTGGCCTCCAAGAATAATTCCAGCAAGTCACTATTAAGGACTGCAGGACAAAATCAGTTATGGACAGAACATAAAATTCTACATGGCTATGCAACAAAGCTGCAAATCTATCTGAATGATTTAAGTCTAGCAGCCAGTGAGAGAACTACATTTGATAATCCAGATTCCCGTATAAAAACCTAAATAATAGTAGAGACAATACAAGTCCAAACCAAATACTCCCTGGCATAATGCGCATTAGCTTTCTTATATGGTTCATTTCTTAACCATAAACTGAAGCCACTCCAAAACACGTAATATCACGCTGTCAACAACTTCACTGTACAAAACTATGACAGTTACGGTAGACTACACTAGATTTCAGAGTAGACTTATTGGCCACTACAACACTAAGATCTCAATAATTTCCTGACCTTCAGGGATTTCATAGAAGTGGCTGCCGGTTCTGCCCTCATCATTTCTTCCTACAAGATCCACCAAAGAAGGTACTCATTGGGTAGAAAGGTAACACTAAGTTAGCCAAAGATTCAGGTTGAACCAACCTCTGTCACTTGAGGAGCCTCTTCAGTCATGTGAATTCCAATCTTCTGTTCATTACTAACTTTCTGAAGCCATAAAGGAAATCAAGCATAGCATATTAGAGCAACTCCATTTCCATGGACAAATAACATAAGGAATCATAATACCATACTTAGGAGAAATATGAAAAAAAAAAAAAGTTCTGTAAACCATAAACTGAAGATACATGAAAAATCAAAAGGCCCAGAGTTTTGTAAATGTAACGTTTCCAGGGAAGATGGACAATCATGTTAAAAGGTCAGCAAAGTGTCATCTTAAGCTTGCTTATTTCTAGGGCTTCATATAAAGTAAAAGACGGTATTCAAGCAGAAAACATTTGTTCTGTTTCTGTAGACAAAATTTGTCAGTTTCCTGATGAATGTAAGATAACCTACTTTTCTCAGTTCTTGCGTTTCTATTTCTTCTTTTTTAGTCTGTCACCCTCAAGGAAAATTACATATGAATCACGTAAGGATAAGTATTTAAAAAGGAGTAAACGCATAATTAACCTGCTTCTCCACCTCAGTCACATGTGAGTTTGATCCGTTCAGCTCCTCTTCAGCATCTAAAGACCGCTTTTGCTGATAACAAACAAAGATGGTTAGGTAATGTAGTCGAGTCTCAAGTTATCTCCCATTCAGCACAAGCGGACCCTTTGTCCATGCTTCTATGAGCTTGATAAACATTGTCGTTTCTTATAGTTAGCTATTTAGGAATCTTAACTTCTCTATGATTTTAGCTTATAACGAAGGAAATTTGACTCACTCATGAAGTCTATAGACACAACTTGCCTGAATCTCCAATGGCATGATCCTTTACTAGAAATTAAGTGATAATAAAATTTAGCACTCTGCTGTGAGAAAAACACAAAGTTACCTGAAGGGCTTCAATCTTATTCTGTAGGGTTGCGATACTTTGTGCTTTCTCTAGAACAATATTCTCCATCTGTTTAATGCCATCTTCTTTACTTCTCAATTTATTATCGCTCTTCTCAATTGTGGACTCTTGCATGATAAGAAAAGACAAATCATATAGATGAACCAGAAACAAATAATTGAACAAACAATTAATGAAATGAGGAGCCAGCTCATAGTGAAGGTGATTTAACAAGCCCAAACAAAACATTTTCTTAACATGGAGAAGTATAATATTTCTCAAAAGTAGTAATTCAAAGTTCTCATTTTTGTTAGACCAAGATTCACGCATCATAAACTAAAAACTAACAACAGAGAAATTATTGTTGTTAGTAAAGAGACCACCTAAAATTGAAACCTTCGTCTTGAGTTTTTCTAATTCAATCCTCAGAGACGAAATCGCATCATCTGGTTCGAGGGGTGATTTGTATGGTGCAATTTTTACGAACAGTGAGGCAACGAATATGGAGAGGACGAAGAGCTTTGGAGTCGCCATTGGAGTCTGGCGAGTGTATTTTCCTTTCCCTCCCTCTACATTCAAATTAAGCGAGCGAGACATTTGACAAGGCTCTCTTTATTTATATACCTGTTTGATTTATATTTCAAATATCTAGTTCTTTTCTACAAAATAAAGATGTTTCCATTTTCGTACTAAATATTAAAGAGTTATAAAAAGAAATTCTTTTTTTCCATATATAAAAAGAAATTCAGATTTAAAGGGTCCGACAAGAAAATTAAACTACCTCAGAATTTTTCATCATAATATTCTAATAAAATGAATTTTATATTTAATATTATTTTTAACATTTAAACAGCTCAAAGAATACCTGAATTTTGTTTAAATACTCATACATAATATATCCTTAACGAGTGTAACTTTTTTGAGCTATATGCAACTTATCTTCAAATATATATAAAACAAAAATATTTCGATACAGTAGAAGATTATTGTGTTACAAGTCTTATATTTAGGTTAAAAAGAATTGCACCCATTCAAGAATATAAAAAGAATTGCACAAAGTTAAAAAGAATTGCACCCATTCAAGAATATAGGTTATCAAATATTATTGTGTTACAAGTCTTATATTTAGGATTGGAGGTAATATTTTAAAGCAGTATTTTCATTACTTACATTATAAAATATTTAATCAATGAAAATTTTCTGTCAGCCTTTTAAAAATTTAAGAGAACAATTAAATGAAATTGATTCACATAATCATGTCCAAAAGGTTAATAATTCAAATACCATAAATGCTGCTTTTGGATTACTTTACTACTGGCCTATTGTTGCAAGGAATTATGGGAATAATCAGCGTATTCTTAAATGCATACACACACATAGAAGCCAAGGTTAAAATACCTGCATGTATATGAGTTGGGATGTTCCCAACCTAACCCGTCACCTTTTTTATGTTTTTTTAATTCATAATATTTTTTAACTTGAACTTGAAATATATTTTTATTTTTTTAATACTTAAAATGAAATATTCTTTTTATAAATTTAATTTAGGTTAAAATATGCTTTTGGTCTTTTATGTTTGCGTCAAGTTTCACTTTAATCCTTTAAGTTTAAAAAGTGCACTTTTAATCTTTCAAACTTAACGCCGTTAGTTTCTCTTAACAGAAATTGCTGATTCATCAAATTTAATTGATGACTGTGCAATAAAACATTGACAAAGCATACTCACATTTTAATTTTAATTTAACAATACAATGAATTTGATATTTTAAATTGTGTAAAATGAAAAAAGATTTCAAATAATAGTGTTAAGCTTGATGAGTCAGCAATTTCCGTTAAGAGAGACTAACGACGTTAAGTTTGAGGGACTAAAAGTGCACTTTTTAAATTTAAATGACTAAAATAAAACTTGACGCAAACATAAAGGACTAAAATGATACTTTAGCCTTTAATTTATAAAAATACACTACAACTTAAACATAAAATATCTAATTCAAATTTTAAATAATACAACTTAAAGATATATAATACACTTATAAAATTGAATTCAAACTAAATATAAACCAATTAAATGATAGACAAACATCCAATATTAATTAAGTTTACATTATAATTAGAAGTTGCTAACATATTTTTTTATAAATCAATTTTAATTTTTTAAAAATTAAAAGAATGGGTTGGCGTGTCAAAAAGGTATCTAAATGGATCTAGTTTTGGCTAACCTAACCCACCACGAGTTGGCGGGTTCAGCCCCATAATACCCAATTCTTTCAAAGGCGCACACACATAACCCCACATATAAATAATGAGCTTCTTTGTCTGAGCTGCTTCTTATCCAAATCCAATTATATTAATTCTTAACTATCTAACTATACACAAGCAGATAGTAATGATCATTAACCCTAATGTATATTTCAACTATATGTATAAGCACATAGTGAAGGCAAGTTTCGAAGAGGGCACTGAGAGTGAGAGAGAGAGAGAGAGAGAGAGAGGCTCTTGTAAGGGATCATATGAGAAATGAAGAGAACAAACTTGGCTCAAGGATGACTTGCCGGCAATATATTAAGATCCATTAAAGCCGGCAAGTCATCCTTGGCTCAAATCTACTCTCTTCATCTTCATGCAATCCATTTCAAGCAAACACACACACGTACGCTACAATGCTCAATAATAATAATAATAATAATCCTCAACATGTAACCCTATTTATAAGCCCATGACGACAACATATATTATTGGAATATGAATAATTCTTAACTCTAACATATCCCTTTCATGTTTTTGGAACCCATTAATGTACTGTTTAACCATGCATGCAGGTACACGTGGCTCTTCAAGTATTGAGAACAAGCAAAAGAGTTGACTTAATGAGGGGAATAGAATATTATTGTTTGTGTTGTGAGACTCCTGTAAATTAAAGCAATGAGAATTTGTTCTCATCACAAAATGATAGAACTTAATCGATATGATGTGTAGTGTCAGATTTTGACTTGGTCTATTGGGTTCCATGCCAATGAAAATGTGACCAGACACAGGCTCTCCTTCTTTTTGCTTGTGTACGTGACATTCATGGAAATATACGTACCAGCACTATAAAAAAAAATGCTATTTAGTAACGGAAATCTATCGTTAAAATGAGAGTAGCTAATATTTTCCATCGTTAAATAGAAATTTTCTGATGTAAAATAGTCAGTTAGCGACAGATTTTTCTGAAAATGTATATATACTTTATTTATATAGATTCTGTTGCCTATAGAAGTGAAAAGAATATATTTGTTTCTTCTTCCATTGATAAGCAATCAAGTTATTCAAACAGTCATATCATGATCGGTCCATAAATTGATAGATGAGTCAGTCATGACTCACAGTTCATCAGTTCGATTGATGAAGACATATAATCTTTCTAGACAACATATAAAGTAAAATAGTTTTTTCCCCCTTTTCAAGAGTCTCACTGTTATATCTCTATGTTGAAAACCATGTTTTAAATTATATTTCTCAAGATAATGTTGTTTGATATATATATATTTTTTTTTTTGAGTCTTGCCCTTAATTAAAACAGATTCTTAGGGATTTTTCTTTTAAGGTTTATGAGCTTATTTCGGTTCTTTTGGATTTTTAACCCACCCAGTAATAGTAAAAGAAATTATTATAGATGTACTTATTATAAAAACGATAAAAATAAATAAGTTGAATATATATTTTAATTTTCTGTTTCATTCTCTCTACTCTGATTATATGATTACATACAAATTCACTTTTATTTAAAATATAATTTAAGTATAAATACATAACTAAATTTGCAATTATTATTTTTACACGAATATTTGGTGATGTGACCATGGAATTTTATTTTCTTACCATGCAATGTCGCCTTCAATAATTTCTATAATTCATTTAGGGGTATTTTATGACTTTAATGCGAATGGTCTGCGCAAAAACTTTTTTTTTTATGAATGGACATTGAGAATATTTTTCTCTCACTATATATGTGAGACTTTTCTAATTAATGTTCGAACAGAGAATTTATGGTGTTGAACCCAAAAAAAATAGAGAATTTAATCTCTTATTTATGGTGAGGATATATATAAGGGCTAAAGTATACTTTTAGTCCTTTATGTTTGCGTCAGATTTTATTTTAGTCCTTTAAATTTAAAAAGTACACTTTCAGTTCTTTAAACTTAACGCCGTTAGTCTCTCTTGACGGAAATTGCTGACTCATCAAATTTAATTGATGACTGTGTAATAAAACATTGACAAAGTATACTCACATTTTAATTTTAATTTAATGATATAATAAATTTGATATTTTAAATTGTATAAAAAAAAAAAGATTTAAAATAACATCGTTAAGTTTGATGAATCAGCAATTTCCGTTAAGAGAGACTAACGGCGTTAAGTTTGAAGGACTGAACGTGCACTTTTTAAACTTAAATAACTAAAATGAAACCTGACGAAAATATAAAGGACTAAAAATATACTTTAGCCATATACAAGAGATAGTCTCCCTATTAATTACAAAATCAAATCATGGCAAACAAAATTATAAAATCAAATCAATTCAAATACCTACTAGTTATATATAATTGATCAATCACACCCAACACTGAAATAATCAATCGTAGTTAATAAGTAATACGAAGTTTTAACTTCTTTAAGGTTTTATCTTTGAATTTTTATAAATACAATAATTTGATATATTATACTATTAAGTCATATTAAATTCAAGAATTGTAAGTTCAATTGAAGGCAGATTTTTTAACCTAATTTTTGAATCACAAGCAGCCTTATTTGGAAGGAATCAAGTCCCTTAATTTAGCAATATTAGTTTGATTGAAATTCTCCCTTCAATTGTTATAATTCTTATTGGGATACCACTTTAAATATTATTCAAGTTGAATTATGAATTAGCTTTCTTGGCCTAATTTTTTATCACCAAGGTTCAAATATTAAACTTTATTTAGTTAATTGAAATTCCTTCCTTCAAACATTCAGTTAATTGAAAATCTCCCTTCCCTTATTGTTATATATCTTGGAAAAGCTACTCTATAATTCATGGATGATATAATCATTTATATATATATATCCAACATGGTATTTTCTCAGAGAAAATTAGAGAGGAAATAATTAATACTACGAAAAAAGGTGAAAGCCTCTCAAAAAATAGTGAAAAATATTACTACTCTTCATGTCCTTGATGTAAGACCTAAATAGAAAGTTGATATTGATTCTAA
>JANTPZ010009959.1:11500-28942 GCA_025593235.1 Vachellia pachyceras | reverse complement strand
GTTATTTAATATACTTATTTTTATACTTTTAAATTTGACTATATTTTATAAGCATTTAATAGTAGAATCACTATTTAAATTTGTCGAGTTAACATTTTCTGTTAAATAAAACTAACGGCGTTAAGAATAAAAGATTTAAAGTGTACTTTTTAAATTTAAGAGATCAAACTAAAACTTGACGTAAACTTGAAGGACCAAACGTATACTTTAACCCTTTAAATTAAATATCATGACACTATATATTGAGTTGCTTAATACTATAATTTTGTTCCTTAAAGACGTTTGGCCAGCGCCAAAAAACAACAGAAAATGTTAAACATTCAATATCAGCTGAAATACGAAGGACCGCAGGAAAATAATAGAAAACCATAGGCCTCGCTTAAATTAAAAATGTGATGACCCTTCTTTACGATTTTCCCCCAAAAAATTAATGCCAATTAAGGAGAAAAGGGAGGCATCACAAACAGTTTTCTTGAAAGGGTTAAGATACAATCAGCAGCATCCTTAAATATTTTTTCAAATACGTTTAAATCCTTAAAAAATATTTTTAGTGCATCTAACATCAAAGTATAAAAAATATTTTAGAGTGTTGAACGCAATTTAAAAATACTTCAGAATGAAGGATACATCATAGGATATTTTAATATGGTAAACGCGCATAAGAAAATACTTTAAGATGCACCACAACCTAGAAAAAAATTTAGAAAAATGTCTATGATTTTTTTCCTTTTCTTGAGGTCCAAGCCACCAACAAGTGAACAATGGGTCCGTTTGGGAACACGGTGAGATAAGTAACTTATTTGCATATGGACTTATGGAGAAGTAAAATTGGAAATAAGTCAGATTGTAAAAGTTATTTGTGTTTGGGAAAGCTGTGGAAGAAGTGACTTATTTGTAAAAGTTCAGGATTTCAGCTTGTTGGTAGAAGTAATTTATTCCCACAAGCAACTTTTTTCCATAAGCTTTCCCAAATAGACAAAAAATGTGAACAGTCACTTATAAAGATTTTTAACAATGTGCAACACATTTATAAGGGTTGAAAAGCGTTTTCAAACATAACCATTATACTAGTATTAGTAATTCATGACAGTGGACCCTAATTGATAAATAGTTGTGAAAAATATAAAAATAAAATATCATAATTCAGGTTGTTATTTTAATTGGGGAGGGCGGTCAAAGGATTATCCATGTCTGACGTGACTGTGCTCAAATCATATCACCAGCCAATACAAACGACAGTGGTCCCCACCTTGTGTTGCTGGGTATCCGTACTCACGACCTCCGCCTCTTGTACCAATCATCGCTCGCCACGTGTACCTTCGGTTTTGTCAAAATGTATCTGTTGTTTGCATTACACCCCATGCGTCATAACAACTTCTTGTATTTTGGGCACAGACAAGCTTTTTTGATGTGAAAGTGGCTCAAAAATACACTAAAATAGATATTTCTGTCATTATAATTTTTAGATTCTCAATTTTATTGTTATTTTTCAAAATTTAAGCAATAATTCTGATCATTTAAATTTTATTTTAATAACATTAATAATATAATTTAATAAAAAAATATACTATTTTATTCGTATAGGAACTAAAGTTCATGGTTTAAAATTTGAAAGATCAAATTAAAATTAGAAAAAATTTGAGGATAAAAATTGTTTTAATATACTATAATTTCTCGGTCATTCCAATTAATTCACCAAAATAAAGAATTAATGTTTGGCTCATTCAATATGCTTTAAAGTATTCTTAAACTTTATCTACATTAAACCTTAACATGAGAAAAAAAATGCAACAACTCACATTTAACTATTAACTATTGGAGAAAAACTGATAATGAAGTACTCGTTGATGCGACTGATATTCAGAAAAACTAATTCCTTAATACATGACTCATTAAGGAAGCATGAATATTTAATAAATTGGTTAAAACAGTTATTTATAGTAAATATTTATTAATTTTTCAAATAACATTTTTAATCATCTGCGTTGTAATTATCCCTGACGGAAATTCTTATATTAAACACAATTAATAGAGATAATTAAAAAGATTATTAATTTAAAGGGTAAAAAGAATTAAGGTTTTATAAGATACATGATCTGCAAGGGTGGGAGGCAGTGAGTGTGTCTGTTGAGACAAAGGAGTTTACGGGTTCTAAAATGATTTTACGGATTTTAATATGTTTTTTTATAGATTTCAAGATTTTTTACGAATTTTAAGATGATTTTTATTTTACCTATGTGTCGCATTGGAAAAAAAATTTTCAAATATGCACACTAACAGTAATAATGGCAATAATAATATGCCTTTAAAAGGTTGATTAGTAATCATATTCAAGGCTTATTCTTATAGTAAAAATTAATTTGTTATTCCGATCATGAACGGATTAGTATTAGCAGTAATATGACAGCTGGTAAAAGAATGTGAAGTAAAATCGGTTGTAAGGTGGCAATGAATGCGAACGTCGGTGTAACGAAACGGTTTTGTTTGCAAATGCGGCGAGCCGTATGGTTGTCTTTTGCTCGCCGGAATCTGCGCCTTCCCCTGTCCCTCCTTCCAAGATTCTTTCTCTCCTCCTCGAACAACCCAAAAAAAAAAATATCAAATCGGATACCCCTCCTTCCCCTTAATTAACCTATTTAATTTTTTATTAAAAATTTCAAATTTTGACACTGTCAGTTAAGGAAAATTCAGCCTGCAATATCTCTCTCACTCCAGATATATATAATACCTGTCATTCTTCGCTTTTGACTCTTCACTCTCACACTGTTCCAGAAACCAAACAAAGCTCTTTCCGCCATTGATAAATGTGAGCCTGAGCTCTCCTGTTTATCGCAGAAATGAGGGCAACCAAGTTGTATGAGAAGAAAATCATCACTAGCAAGCTTGTCAGAAATTTGTGCTCTTCCGGTGTGACACAGAGAGTCGTTCGGATTTCTGTCACTGACAACTATGCCACTGATTCTTCCAGTGACGAAGACGAGGGAGAAGGACGATTTTCTCACCCCGTGAAGAGGTCCGTACACGAGATTAGAATCGAAGATTTCTCGAGTTTCATGTCTAACAGGGAATTTAACGGTGATTCCAGACCCATTTTGAAGCAGAAGAAGGTGGAAAGGCGGCCTGCGATGGTCAGAAGGAAACATAGCCTCAGCAACGGGAAGAAGTTTCGGGGCGTCCGGCAGAGACTGTGGGGGCGGTGGGCGGCGGAGATCCGAGACCCGTTTCTGGGAGCTCGGAAGTGGCTCGGCACGTTTGACACGGCGGAGGAAGCGGCTTTGATGTACGACATAGAAGCCATTCGTCTAAGAGGAGCCGATGCTCTTACTAATTTAATCAAACCGCCAGAGATACATGAATCTATAGTGCTACCATTAAGCAATCACGAATCCCGAGGATCAGTGAGAAGTCCTCTGAAGAAGAAGAAGAGCAAGTGGTCGGAAAACGAGTGTTTCTACGGTTCAAGCAAGGAGTCACGCGATTTATTATCCTCTACATCTTCCTCGCCGACTTCTGTTCTCAGATACGGTGGGGGTGAGTTCTGTGAACCTGCTGGGTGGGCATGCAACAAGGAATCAAGAGAAGAAGAAAAGTTCTTGTTCCCAGATTCATCATCATCCGAATTTGTATCCTGTTGTTACTCAGATTACGAAACCCCTCTTAGCCCCCCTTTGTTTTTTGAATCCGGTGCGCCTCAACTGATTTCTAGTGAGATTTTGAGGGACATTCCATTTCAACTTGATGATGATTTTGAATCTTCCAAGTGGGTCGTTGATCACTACTTCCAGGCTGATTAATCAAAAGCTGATGATGCAAGGTTGAGAGCGCATACGAAGTTCCCGAGAAAATCGAACCAGTTGGTGGTGGTGTTCTGTTTTTAGGTGTGACTGAGGGCTTTTTGAAGTGTGTAGACAGCTATAGTTAGTGTATGGCTTGAGTTTCAGCTAAAATTTTCTGTAATGAAGTTTAGGTAATCATAGAGTTTTTAGGATGCTTAGATTTGCAGTTTTTTGGCCTAGCTTCTTCCATGAAGAGATATACTGCTTTCTTTTGTGTGTAAAGAGCTAGATGATGTGAATGCATTAGTATCACTCTAGTGTTTATTCTGCAATGGAGTTTTGGATGATCTCGGGGTGAGATTTCAATGCTTCATTTTCAGTTTTTGTATCCGTATCTAGTCTATTAAAAGCTGCTACGCACACATTTGAATCCAATGGGCTTATTTTGTTAATTACCAAATCCATGAAGAATTGAAAATTGAATGCTTGTACCGTTGCGGAGCAAAACTTCACTGAGTAGGCTTTCTGGTAGCTGTTTTGAAGAATACTGAATGGAGAATCTAATGTTACATGTTGAGTTGTGTTTGAGAATAATGATGGTCGATCTTTATTAAAAACAGAAAAAAAATGGAAGTGGTGTTGCTTATCATTAAATGTGGGTGCTTCGAAAGGTTAAGTGGGTTATTAGGAGCCATGGGTTTTGGAATTGAATCTTTGCTTATGTCACTTTCTTGAGATACTGATTTTGGGTATTTGCAGTGAAGCCATAGATAGATAGCCATTCCTTTGAAGCTCAATAAGTTCCTTTTTCTTTTTATTTGGTTGGTAGTTTACACAATTTGAATTGAAATTGAAGAGGTGGGCATTATTCTAAAGCCATAATTAAAAAGGCCAAGAGGTATCAGCATGTCCCTCTTCAGATTTCCTTTGTCCCTCCCTCGGCTAAAAGGAACTGCTCATCCAGATTTGCCTATGTCAAATTACATTTGTATGTCTCTTTTTTAATCTAGTTAATATCTTAATAAAATCTTCACGTATATATAAACACATTTTTAAATACATAAATCATTTTTTAATAGCGCTCAGAATCATTCTAAACTGATTTTTTCGTATATAATATCCTAACGTATTTTTCTAATAACACTCTTGTATCCTAGAAAAGTTGGGATTGTTAAAACAAGGGAGAAACTTGTGAAATTAGGAGGGATGAAAGGTGGGGAAGGGGAAGAGATAAGGATGGTGGGGGAGGAGCATGATCTTTAGAAAAAGACAAAGGAGTTGGGCAGGCATGTATGTATGTGTTTGCATGTATGTATGCGTGTAGAGCCTCAAGAGTGGCTTGTAATTAAAGGCTGTGTCCTGTGTGTGAGGAGGCATCCCAACTTGAATTGGACCCACAGTCTGTCTTTCGCCATTTCCAGTGGAATTATTCTAAAGTGTATTGTCACCGTCCGACATTTTTCGAGAGGTTTTGAGGCTCCGGAATGATCCAGAACTCTCCAGAGGACTCCCGAACACACTTGAGAGTGCTAGAGAATGCCAAGACATTCTAGAGAAGTCCACACATCTCTAGCCACATTATTTTAATCTTTACCTCTAGATTTTTCCATGTAAATATCTTAGATATTTGTAGAGATATTGCTAGAGGATGAATTGTAACCGTATGATCGATTCAATCCCAACCGTCCATTAAGGAGGTGGGAATAGTAAGGAGGTGGAAGATGGCTATAAATACCTCACCCCTCCTCATTTGCAAACCATCGAAGAGTTCTCTCAATTCTCAAGTTCTTGAGTAATAC
The DNA here is from genome assembly GCA_025593235.1 of Vachellia pachyceras. NCBI lineage: Eukaryota > Viridiplantae > Streptophyta > Magnoliopsida > Fabales > Fabaceae > Vachellia > Vachellia pachyceras. The sequence continues at coordinate 23,367 of JANTPZ010009959.1, read as the reverse complement.
AATTCTCGCATTCTCCAAGTTCTTAAGTTTTTCCTTGCCTCAAGCTTTCTCTTCTCCTCAAGTTAGCCAAGCATCCTCCTTTCATCTAAGTTAGGCTTACTTAGCAACATCCAGCGAAGGTTGTTAAGTGCCGCGCGGGTCGAAAGACTAGCCCCGTGACAATATGTACACAAACGGCCAAATGAACAATTCTACTGTAACTTGTATAGATAATATAGTAGCACTGCGCCTGCACAACTCATCATTATTACAAATACCACTTGCTCTCAATGAGCAGCACTTGTATGTGTATGTGTTTTGTTTTGGCGGTGACTAATTGAAAGCCATGACCACTTGGGCCTGAGTGAAGATACTGAAAGGGAAAACCCCAGCTCAGCTGCAAGCATAAGAAGGGGAGAAACAGAGAGAAGTGAGATGAGAAGGGAAAGAGGAGAGCTAGAGATAGCAATAGCATAGTGGCATTGGATCTTGAAGGCTAGAGATTCAAACAATATAAATAGAGACGAAGAGAGTGAATAATAGTATTAGTAGCATTTGGGTATGGTGACCAGACAAGGAGTGGCTTTTTTTTTTTGGGACAAGAAGAGGGTTCATTGGCAGAGGCAGGTTGAGAGCAGAGCAGAGCAGAGCAGAGCAGGGGCTTCAATGAATGGTCTTGGGTGATGGTTGTGTATTTCCATAGAAATAGACTTCAAGAACATGTCACCTGCTACCTCCTGATGCTTTTTCTTTCCCTTTTTGGTATATCGTCTCTGTGTGTGTCTATATATATATATATATATCATTTCTATTGTCCCTACACTGTAGCTGCTCACTCCACTTCCCTCCCTATCGTGTCTCCTCTGTTGCTTTTGCAACATGTGCTCCCTCCCTCTCTCTTCTTTTCATGTTCACCCCGTATTCTAAATTCAGATTAATTCGGATTCGGGTACTGTAGATGTTTATAAAGGGGACGACTCTCTTCGACCATCAGCTCTATGCACAACCCAGGGATTTAAAACCTGGGCATTGCTTAAGAGATCTAACGCCCAATCCCTCTGGACCAACGGGACATTGGTTACTCCCTCCCTTTTTATTGAAGCTAAATAACAAATTTATAAATATAAAAAAATGGTTTATTAAAAAAAAAAAGGTGCATTTGCTTTTCTAAAATATCATAATTTGCATTGGAAATACCTCTTCATATAAGATGTACTCCTTTTCATCTTTGATCCTTCAATGTATGTATGATCTGATTAACTAAATTAGTTTAAATGCTATATTTTTTTAAACATCCTAATCATTTTCTTTAATTTCTACTCTCCATATTTTATTTGATTATTATCGAGAAATATCAAGTGGGGTCTTACATATTGATATTGATTCATGAAACTACTTAATACAGGGTTAATTAAAGAGTTTTTTTATTCTTAAATGTAAAATTTCTATTCATTTTATTTCATAAATTTATACACACTTTAAATTATCTCCCTTGTATATAGGAGGTTTGTATTAATAAGGGTAAATTTTGATACAAACGATTAGAAATTATTTTTAAAAAATCAACATGCATTCTTTTGATTGACAAACTAATTTAACTAATTTTTTTATTTCTATAAATTGATGATTTTCAAGTTTCTCCCGTTAGATTTGACTGGAAGGATATATATTAATATTACAGACACAGAGAGCGCCCCTTTCTTTGACACGTCCTAAGCTCCCCGCCACGAGTCTCTTTGCTCATTTCATGTTAATTTCTTCTTCCTTTGCCAACCAATTTCCCATGCATATATAAATAATACGAAACCCCTCGAAGCAGGAAAAAGAAAACCCGACCACACGGTCGGAACTTTCCGGAGGAGCTGCCAAAGTTTCTTACCGTCCCCCCTTGATCGACTTTGAGTTGATTTCCGTCGAAGAATCGAATTTTTTTGTTTTGACGAATGGTGGGCTCGAAGCAGGGCTTCCCTCCGTGGATTGGTGCGGCTGCTACCAGGGTTGATTTTGAGGGGAAGGTTTCGTCCATGTCGTCGTCCAGTAATCCCAGTGATCATCACTGTGGCTCTTCGGGTGCGCCGCCGCGGAGCCATACTGATGTTGAATTGTCTTTTGGGGAGAGAGCTTTGTCTGCCGCTGGTGCTGCTTTCCTTTCTGCTATCATCGTTAATCCATTGGATGTAGCCAAGGTGTTGGATTTAGGTTTAATTGAGTCTTCAAATTTGCCAGTTAGTTTTGCGTTTTTCTTTAAAATTTGAGTTTTAAAAGTCATAGATCTGTTATTGGAGCTGCATGATAAGGAAGGAGAGTGAAATATTCTTTGAAGTACTGTAGGTGTAAATGCTTTTCAATAATGACGCTAATAATCTTTTTCCAGTGTCATTAGTGAGTATTGATGATAGTAAAATTTGGGGTACACGTGGTCAACAATGTTGTGATATTTCTTCTATCTGATAGGATGCCCAAAAGATTAGCCATGTCCTATATTATCGTGTTTCATTTTTTTAGCATTAGTTTTCCTTTCTAGCTTAGCTCAAGAATGCTTGAATCTAAGAGGTTTCATTTAGTGTTGTGATGACTTTTTTCAGACAAGACTACAAGCTCAAGCTGCCGGGGTTTCTTATCAGAGCGTTTGCCGGATGGGATGTGAGACAAATACGGTATAATGAGTAGTTATCATGATCTTCAGAAAATTTTATTTGAGAAAGTTTTCATGGATAAGTACATATCTAATCAACTGTGGCTGTAAATCATAGAAGTGTTTTCTTGGAAAATTGATGGTTATTAGTTACATCCCTCCAGCATTTGTGTGTATTGTACTTCTCTTGCTTCCACGAGTTCCTCAGAATGATATTTTTCTTTGAACCAACGGGAAGAGTCACAATTTTTTTTTTTAATCTTTTTATTCACAAGGTACTGGATGCAAGATATCCCATTACGCAAGCAGTTTCTAAATCACAATCAGCATGCCCTTCTGGATGTTACACCAACCAGTACAGAGGAACCCTTGATGTCTTGTACAAAGTCATACGTCAGGTTAGTGCATGGAATTTCAATTATGTTGAAAAATTCACTTGAACAAATTAAATAAATAATTTCAGCTTTTTGTGAGATGATATGAATAGATTTCAGTGGAAGTTCTTGGTTCACTAATTAAATCAGGATCTGTTGAAGTAGTAATGCTGGCAGACTTATATGATGAACTCCCTAATTAAATGGAGGAAAATAATTAAAGGGATAAATGGACCTAGGATTTAGAACATCAGACTGAATATCCTGCGCAAAGTAACATGCTGTATGAGTCATAATGAGAGAATTCTTGTTGCTTTCTTACTGTAATCCATTGGCATGCAAATAGCTTACTACACAAGAGGGATCACAGGAGCTAATTTATGCAGGAAGGATTTACAAGGTTGTGGAGAGGCACGAACGCAAGTTTAGCATTGGCCGTGCCATCCGTAAGCTCTCTTTCCTGCATAGGATTTATATCGTTATATAGTTTTCTTTGAAGCTTGATATCGTTTGTTCTGTACAATGCATTCTACATCTAACATGCAATTATATTCTAATTCTATTGTATTTTTGCTGTCAAATAGGTTGGAATCTACATGCCTTGTTATGATATCTTCCGCAACGTGATGGATGATTTTACAACTCAGAATGCTCCAAACTTAACACCCTATGTTCCACTGGTTGCAGGAACATTAGCACGTTCATTGGCTTGTATCTCTTGTTATCCTATTGAACTAGCAAGGACACGTATGCAGGTAGTTTCTAATGAAGCCCTGGCTAATTTTTGTGTGGTAATTTGTGAGATTTAGGTTGTCATATCATTTAGCGATAGACAATAATGAAAATGGACATCCATAATTTATATGTGAAAATCATGACATAGCAAGAAGGTTGGGCTAACTGTCCTTAGGGCAGAAGTTTTTTTTTTCTTTGGGGGGTTATTTCGGGAGCTGCTGACAGGAAACACTCCGGAAATTCTTGGCCTTTAGAAGTAGGGCTCAAACCTGTGGAAAAGGTTATGGCTGAAGTTTTGGGGTTAGGAAAAATGAGAACTTTTTGCATCTCCATTCTTGAGGATCTATTAGTTGTGCCATGAGAGTTGGAGGTTTGCCTTAAAGCCTTAGGTACAGACCATTTTTGTTTTAGGAGTAAAGCATGGAAAATGTTGCCGACCTTAGATATGTTTGCCTGGTCATCTTCACCTTTTCTTTATTCTTCTTTGGTATGTGAAAAATCTGGTGCATTGGTTCAGCTATTCTGGTTGAGAAGGTTCCTCTGTTCTTGCAGCCTCTGTTGCTTTATCCTCAATGAATACTTTCTTCATTGGAAGAGTGTTTTTTAAATCAACTTGAGTGCTTTGATTTTTACTTATGTAGAGTAATTTATGTTTTTCATTTGTCCCCCTCTGTTTAGGCATTTACAGCTACCCAAGATGGCATGCTTCCAGGCGTGTTAAAGACATTGCTTGGAATAATCAAACCTGTAAATGGCACAAGCCTCCTTCAAAACTGTAAGGGCAGCCCCAGCTGTTTTCTGTGATGCACTTTTCTCTTCACCATCCTTTTGACGCAATACATAGTTGCTTTTGTTGACTCAATTAGTAGTTATTTTTATGACTTTTTTTTTAACAGTACATAACTACCGTTTCTGGTGGACTGGCCTGGGAGCACAACTTGCTCGGGATGTTCCATTTTCTGCAATTTGCTGGTCAACCCTGGAGCCTGTAAGATATTACCTCTTAAGCGATGGATCAATAGATTTTGGTTTCTTTTTTTGGTATTGTTTAGTGCCATATGTTGAGTGCCACTTTCATGCAATTCAATTCAGATCAGGAGACGACTTCTTGGTCTGGCGAGTGATGAAGCAAGCGTAGCCACTATCCTTGGGGCAAATTTTTTAGCTGGTTTTGCTGCTGGGACCCTGGCGGCTGCTGCCACATGCCCACTTGATGTGGCAAAAACTCGACGACAAATAGAGGTTGTTTCTCAAACCAAGCTTCCAGAGTATTAGATTACTATTCTTGCAAACACCACCCTTCCGCAAGCAAGAAAGCAGGAATTTTTAAACATCAAATTTTAGAAAGTGATGACTTGTGCACAGGTTATTGTATTTGCAAATGTTAAGTTTATGGTGAGACTTATCAGGTAAAAATAAAAAGCAATCTGCTGACCAAAATCAAATTCCTAGTGCCATTAGATGAGCTAGTATGATAATAATACATGTTGAATAACATAGTAGGATGTCATCTTTTCTATTTTGCAGAAGGATCCTGAACGGGCATTGAAAATGACAACAAGGACAACATTGCTGGAGATTTGGAGGTATATATGTCTCTTTTCAATTGCTTGTTGGTCCAATCACATAATTGACTGACTCCTTTGAAATGCTCTGGACTGAGCCTGACCTTTGTTCTCTCTGTATTTTGGGTGGGACAGGGATGGTGGGCTGAGAGGGCTATTTGCAGGCGTTGGCCCTCGTGTGGGTCGCACCGGCCCTTCGGTAGGGATAGTCGTCTCCTTTTACGAAGTTGTCAAGTATACTTTATACCACAGACATCATCACACTTCATCATAAGACTATACACGGGGATTGCTCTTTAAGGCTTTCAAGTTTCAATCTAATGGTTTATGGAAGGTCTCTTTGGTTTAGTTCATGGAATATCAACACCAGAAACCACCAATGTTTTGGCATCGTAAGAAGTCAAACTCTGTGACTTTGAGGCCAAGTGATTCCCGCACATCCCATCGCCTTCATTTGCAAAATAATTGGAAAAGCTAACAAGGATGGTGTTGTTATTGTTACACGTGTGTAAATTCCTGCCATTTTAAGCGGCAATTTTACCTTTAGCTCTGTAGAAATGGAAGTCTGAGGAGGCTAAATTGCATAACTCCTTAGCGTGATTGCAGTTGTTTGCATTCCGACAACATATATTCGTTGGAGAAATAATTAATAAATGTTGGCAAAAAAAAGGAAATAATTAATAAACACCATCATTAGCTATGTTTCACTTATTTATGTTTTCTTAGTTTATAAACTCTCCTAGTTTAGAAAATAACTTGATTTACGTTCCTGCCGATCCGGGTTGAAGACTGGGTGGTTACTTTGGATATTGTGTTGTTTTTCATTTCTTGTTGTTGTACTTTTCCTTTCCTCTTTGTTGATGGGTGTAGAGAGAAAAGTAAGAGAGAATTGTGTATTCAATATCCAAGAGAAGTTCATACATATCCATTAATCCCTATTTATACTAATACTTTCTCTAACTAACTAATAACCCTTTAACTAATATAACACCCACGTAACAATACACCCCCCTAAAACAATATCCTTGTATGAGTGCAATTGTTCAAAACAAAAAACACATTCAAGAATCTAAATATAATAGTTGGACTTAGGATATTAAATGTACCAAACACTTTACAATTTTCCTGACCCCACCAACAATATAGCCCAAAATCAAATCTTCAAACAGTTTTGTCGTTATTTAGCATAAAAAACAATGCAAGAATGTTGCACTAATCCCTCAAAGGAGAGGCCCATTATCATGCTCCAAATAAGCTCAGCTCCATTGTTTCCGGATTTGTGTCTAGAGGCTGAAACAATGTACTCTATGGTGTCGATGGGAACCTGCTGGACAACAATACTAACCCTTAGATCCATTGTTTGACCCTTAGATCTCACTTTATCAAAGGAAAACAATTTTTTTGACATCATCTAGGCATTAAAGCTCAAAAACAAGGAAGAGAATTTTGAGGCTATTGAAGAAGCTAGAGCTACAAAATTGAGGTCCCATGCATGGTTTCTCATGACGTTGCAGTTGCACAACCGCTGGTGGTGTAGAATCGAATGAGAAGCTGAGAAAATAAGTCCCGCAAATCGATGGTGGAAGACTATCACGAAAATGATTCCATTGGTGAACAAAGGGTGTGAATAGCTTAGGCGAGTGTTGTAGTGGTTGAGTATGTAATGTAGTGGCAGGGCTTTGCGTTGCTAAGTTGGAAGTAAAGTTGGGCATGGCGTCCTTGCCATTTTGCATCTTCTTCACAAAGAACGCAGACGGAGGAACTTGCAACTTGGGTTCCTTCACAAGTGACTCTAGAAGTGTGCTGGACGTAGGATCCAAAACTGAAGAAGGCCTAGACGACCACAACTCACAAGTAGAAAGTAGTAAAGGCACGTTCCTGCAGAGTTTGGGAGACATCGACATTGAGAGAAGGCGTCGAGGACTAAATAGAGCATGGTGATGCAAAAAACCGGGATGTGCTTGGAGCTGCAGAAAGTGGATCCGTAGAGATCACCATGCGTGTGATTTGGACTTCTCTCCAGTTGATTCAATAGTGGGTCGGGCACTGAACAAAAAGTAGTGGAGGCATCTTTTGGTTTTGTGAGTACATCTTATTGCTAGTGAACATTGAAAAAGAAGGATTGCATTCTTTAGCAAGTGCCTTCTCCTTTAGGGCTTGAATCATGGCAAGACTAGTCTTCAAGTCGATGAGTGTGTTTGCTTTTTCTTGTTCGTTGTCGTCCCTCGTTTGTTCATCTTTTTTGATAAAATTGCATTCATCTTTTATGCTCTTAGACCCTTTGGTTCTTTGAAATTGTCATCTATGACTTCCAAATCCAAAATTCTTTCACATTTTTCTTCATCTTCGCCATCGTTATTCAATTCCACCTTTGCTTCTATTACGGGTTCATCATTCTGCTTTTGGTTTTTCACATCATTTGTATCCATGCCATCATCTTCATCTATTCCGTTTCCATTGGAATCAATGTCTTGTGCTGTAGGCCAGTCTGATCTCAATTATCATCTTTCACAACTGATTCTTGTGGTAGAACCATCTTCAGTTTGTACTATTCATGAATTTTGACAAAACAAATTGATGTGAGAAAACGGTTTGGACTAAAGAAATGGACTACATCTTGTAGCTCTGGCTGAAGTCTGTTGATGAATACCCTGATAGCGGTGGACTCTAGCAAGCGCATATATGGTGGAACATTTTTGAATTGCCGTGCATACTCCTTAATAGTCGAAAGATGCATAAGCTACCCTGATTGTGTGGCAATAGCAAGGATCGCCTTTCCGACCACCTCAAGAGGCAACATCAATGGCAGCCAGAAAACCGATTCTGACACCATTGTTGCGTGTATATATATAAAGAAAAATAAGAGAGTTTTGTGAATTCAGTATCCAAGACAAGTTCATACATCTCCATTAACCCCTATTATACTAATACTTCCTTTAACTAATTAATAACCCATTGAACTAATATAACAATTTGGGATAGAGGTGTTCACAACATAGGAATGATACATGTTTGTTCTGCATCCTATTCTAAAAGAGACACGGGACAGCAAATCGGTTTTGTGCCCTGTCTCATTCCTGGTCGAGAGGTGAAAGAGACGTCTCGTATATTTTAAATATGCTAATGTGAAGCACTCAAGCTGTGAGCAAAGAGATTGTTTACATACTTAGATATTTCTCATATTTTGTACTAAAGATAATAATAAGATATAACAAATGTGATAATATCTTCTAACATAAATAATGTGTGTTTGGGAATCCATTAGGAAAAAGAAATTTACGGATTTCAATATTTTTTTCATCTTGATCAAGTACACCGTTTGGAAATTTTTTTCCAAACATGCACATATATCCATACAAAAAATATGTTTGCTATATCTTTAATAAAAATATTAGATATGATGGTAAAAAATAAGTATAAAAATAAATAACAGATATATTAAAGTATTAGATATTTCTAATATTTTGAATGATTATATTAAAGTATTAGATATATTAATATCATAATCTCTTTATAGAGATTGCATCAAAGATATTAGTATATCATTTAAAAAACATGTTATATTACTTTAAAAAACAAATATTTGAAAGGACAAAAGGCCGGGATGGAATAATGCCCTCGGTATGATTGAGTACATGTTTGGATGAGCGTTTTTGGGGTCAAAAGCTCCTTCTAGAGGCTAAAAGCACATCAACACAATTTATGGATGTTTGGCAACGCTTCATCCTAAAAGGCCTTCTGCTGGAAAAGTGGACGAAGCAGCGGGGGTATACTTTTGCGCCTAAAAAGCAGCGGTGCTTCTTTATCAGGCCTGCCATCCCTTTCCTTCAGGTTCATTCGGTTGCTTCTTCAACTTCTGCACTTGTGTCCATATGTCTTCCCTCTTCCCCTGTCCCACTCTCTCTTCTAAAATCGACTTCATGGTTTCTCCATTATCAAAAACACGGACTCCTTATCGACAGAGGTTCTGGGTTTGTGCAGGATATTATGGTGGCGATGTCCTTAGCAGAAAGCTTTGAGTCCTCACTGGCTCCAGAGATGGCGTTGTAGACTCCAAGCTTGAAGGCGGTTTGTAGAGACATGGAGAGAATAGAGGAGGATGCGAGTTGAATGGCGGAGATGAAGCTTTCTTCCTCCTCTTGCACGTGCCCTGCATGTGATTGCTTCAGGTGGTTTGATTCGCCATTGGTGAGACAGAATCAAACTTCAAGGAAGGAGCCATTGGTGAAGAGAAAAGGAGGAAGATAGATTATAGGGGCATGGCTTAGTTAGTTGAACAACTTAAATGAATATTATTAGTTAGTTGAAAAATGTTACTTTTTCATAATATTTATTTACATATATTTTCATTATTCCATTTTTTATTTTTATTATTGTCTTTTTCCTCAAACTTATCACAATATCTAAAATAATATATATATAATATATAATATTTATTGAGATTTATGTCTTTTTAAGTAATTTACCATTAAAAATCATTTTTCCAACGTTTATCTAAACAGTTTCTATTTTCATAAAAATTCAATTTTCCAACGTATAATGGAATAAGTGGTAATTAAAATAATCTACAGTATATTTTCCTTTTTTATTATATTTAATTTACATATATTGTCAGTTACCCCATTTTTTTACATTTTATCGTTGTCTTTATTCCCAAATTATCACAAATAGCTAAAATGAAATACATATGAATGTATGGCATTTAATGATATTCATGTCCTTTTAAGTAATTTACCATCAAAAATCACTTCTTCAACGTTTATCCAAACAGTTTCTCCTTTTGAAAAAAAAATCATTTTTCAAACACTAATCCAAACATAAATCACGTTACACTTTTAACTTTTACTCAACATTTCTTTTCCAAAATAACTTTTACCAAAAAAGCCACAAACGCACCGTTGGGAAGGGCAGAAGTGAACTTTGGGTCACACTGATCGCTTTGTTTTAATCATGGAATGAATACCTTCAGTTGCCAAAAAAACTCTCTCTCTCTCTCTCTCTCTCGCGCCCCCACACACACACATATCTCAGCTTATAAACTCTTTGATTGACTGCAAGATGATAAGATAGGGATGACAGATGATAAAGAGAGGATCGATATTCCTATCTCTTCTAAGATTAAAAGAGTGCAACAATAAATTACTGCACAAAATAAAATGGTATAACGAATGAGCACAATAATCCCAAAAATGTGAATAAAAGAATCCAGATACAAGAAAATAATCCAGAAGAAGATGATGATGATTAAAAGAACCAGCCACTATGTTGAATCTCTCTGAAGTGCCTAGTGTGAGAACGCATCAAGAGGGTGAATGAGGTACGTCAGAAGCACTGCCACAAACATGAGCAGGTAAGCAATCCCTTGGTCAATTGAAATACCTGTATAACAAAATAAAAACTAATCAGCATGACCCTATCAATAATTTATTCTTCATATTTATGTAGCATGTTAAAATACGAGTTCCAAACTTGCATAACCCTGTGAAGGTGAAATGCAAAACCAGTGCTGCAAAAAAAGAAAAGAAAAGAGCACAGCGGATAGAGAAGTTCAAAAGTTGAAGAAACTCGATTTTGAATACAGAATTGGAAAATGTTGCAGAGGACCAGAGAGAGAGGGGGAGAGAGATTGGGTTGTTTCTATGAAAATTGAAGTAAACAGAATCAGATTTGTTACCGTCGCTGGAAGGGCCGGGAGCAGGAGCAGGAGGGAATGTTTGGCCTTGAACATTGAAGGGCATAAAAATGGCGAAAACGAGAGCATAGATCGCTACTATTCCAGCACAACTATTGAAAAACGCCATGCTTTTAAAAAAATCAAATGACTAGAAGAAAATAGAATGAAGGTTCAAAACAAAACCACCTGGCTCGGTATGTTGATGGTATGAGGCTCACTGAAGCTGCTTTATATAACAGAGGAGAGAAGGTTGAAGGTGGGCCAGTGAGTCGTGTGTATGAGGCTGGGAATATGGTGGTGCTGGTGCATGTCTGTATCCCCCTCGGCTTTCGTTGTAATGGGACCCACCTTGGCCGTTAGGTACATTTTTGTTTGTTTTTTAATGAATAATCTTCGCCGTAATCTGCAAAAGATCATAGGATGCTTTGTGTCACGGGGCCATTACCCTCTCCCCCAAAAGACGTCTTGTGAGGGTGTGCAGCGCACCCGTTTATATAGCCCAGCACCCTCCCGAGCCTCTCCGATGTGGGACTTGTGACATTTGGGTTGCAGCGAGCCGTTGCAGTCAATGCTATTTGTTACCTGAAGTTTGCAACATTTGCATCAGTTGGGATTCAAAGTTGTATCACGTTATCCCTATTTTGAATTTGAATTTGAAATTTGAAGTCTCTCAAGATTATCGTTTAGATTATCACAAAATAGTACCGCAATAACTTCTTTTTTTATGACTAACTGCGTGTATGGGGAGTGATTCTCAATTACGTTACATGTAAATCGAGATACAACTTATTTCACATACTTATCTTAGAATACTAAAATCGTTCTCCCAACAGATTATCAAAGACACATTAAAAAAGGAATTCTCTTCGCTGAGTATTTCAAGTTTATCTCTTTCCTTTGATATA
>JANTPZ010009959.1:0-11480 GCA_025593235.1 Vachellia pachyceras | reverse complement strand
TACTATTCCAGCACAACTATTGAAAAACGCCATGCTTTTAAAAAAATCAAATGACTAGAAGAAAATAGAATGAAGGTTCAAAACAAAACCACCTGGCTAGGTATGTTGATGGTTTGAGGCTCACTGAAGCTGCTTTATATAACAGAGGAGAGAAGGTTGAAGGTGGGCCAGTGAGTCGTGTGTATGAGGCTGGGAATATGGTGGTGCTGGTGCATGTCTGTATCCCCCTCGGCTTTCGTTGTAATGGGACCCACCTTGGCCGTTAGGTACATTTTTGTTTGTTTTTTAATGAATAATCTTCGCCGTAATCTGCAAAAGATCATAGGATGCTTTGGGTTGCAGCGAGCCGTTGCAGTCAATGCTATCCGTTACCTGAAGTTTGCAACATTTGCATCAGTTGGGATTCAAAGTTGTATCACGTTATCCCTATTTTGAATTTGAATTTGAAATTTGAAGTCTCTCAAGATTATCGTTTAGATTATCACAAAATAGTACCGCAATAACTTCTTTTTTTTATGACTAACTGCGTGTGTGGGGAGTGATTCTCAATTACGTTACATGTAAATCGAGATACAACTTATTTCACATACTTATCTTAGAATACTAAAATCGTTCTCCCAACAGATTATCAAAGACACATTAAAAAAGGAATTCTCTTCGCTGAGTATTTCAAGTTTATCTCTTTCCTTTGATATATGATTGGAATTTACGTGAATTGTTAGTCACCAGGGTATATCAAGCCCGGGACAATACATATTAGATGCTACTATCTCAACTTTAATATAAAATATAATTGATTAATTCAAAAAAATTAATTTTTTTACATAAATTACTTTAATTTGATCCAAAAAAATAACCTACTCTTTCATAAAAATGATAAACTAATTCAAAGTATTTATATTTATTATTTTTAAAAATTAATTTTTATGACCTATAACCTATATATAATCTAATAATATAAATAATTAGTTTAGATGTATCACATAATATATTATTTAATTTATTTAACCTTCCCAAATCTTATATTAAGGGTCACTTAAATGTTATAATAGTATATGTATGTTGTTTAAGTCTTTAATATTATATTTTTGCGTCATGTTTGATGGTATAAATACATATTAAATTCTGTTGGTAAAAAAAATACATATTAAATTCTGACCAAATAAGTACATATTAATTTATGTTGGCTATATTCAATAATTGAAAAGGTGATGTTGTTGGCCCAAAAAAAAAAAGGTGATGTGAAAAAGATGAGGAAAGAGTATATATGTGTTTTGGGCCACAACATTTAATTGGGCTTTATGCCTAACATACTCCTTTTTTGGTTTTTGCCAAAAAACATTCACAATTTCACAGCGCACAAGGGAAAGGGAAGCTGAAATCAGAGAGTGATTCGGAGAATAGCAAGCAGAGGAAGATGATTTACAGAAAGTGGTCCCTCCTCACCGGACCGGCGGCTATTGTCGGCGGCATAGTTGGCACCATCGTTGTCGCTAATCTCGTCATCGATGTATTTTTTTCCTTTCCTTTTTCTCAAATCCCTCAAATCTTTTGTCCACCTCGACTGTGGTTAATCCCCATTCTAGATTTATACGAAAGCGTTGATTTTGATTGTTTATTGCGTTTGGATGCTGATAAGTGATCTGATTTTGTTTCATGATTTCGCTAGTTTCATCTGATTGGATATCGTGCAATGATTTTAGTTTTGTCTTTTGGCTCCCTTAAATTATCGTTTCATTCGTTTCTTGGCGTTGCTGACCGCTTTGGGTCGTATGAGAAGAATGAAATTGAAATTCGAGTTTTAAGTTGTAGATTCTCTTGCATTATTTTACCTGGAAATAGCAAATTTTTCTTCTGTGTGCGCAATGGGGTGAAATTTTTGTGCATTCTTCCAAGGGTTTTGCTTCTTTTGTATTAGAAATTATAGCTAGAATATTCCATAAAAAGGATGAATGATTTACTATGAGGTTGATGATCTACTGGGTTGGTCATTTGCATGAAAGTCTCTGTATCTGATTGATTGATGTGGTTGGTTTGATCACTGTGCTAGCTGTAATTGAAACTTCAGTCTCAGCCATATGTCACCTAAGGCTTTTCTTAGTTAAAGACTGCTTTCAATCATTAGGCATCACTGGGATCAGGTAGATATGATAATATATTTTGGGTTGTGTGTATATGCGTATCAGTATTAGAATTGGACCTTGTTCTCTCGAGTCTGTTGCCAATACCAATTTGTACACCACATTTGGTGATTGCGTTCATCGACCTAATAAACAGATTGCAGAACTATCGAACCTTAAAGAAAATGTACAATTGCCTCTGCAGTTTCCTTGATTTTGTTAATTAAAAAAAACAGAATATAAATGTTATAGTGGGATGAAATGTAAAATAAATCATAATGAGTTATTTTAAGATGACATATTCATTGTAGATTGTGAATTTTGCTTTATCTGTAGTAAATTCTGTCCGATTCTAATGATTTGAGATTTATTTGGGTCTGTGGCCACTGCTTCGTAGTGTATTACTATGTTTAATTCCGTTGGATGATTGTTATTGACTCGTTGTAGTGAAATTTGCAGAATCCATTCCTTAAGAGAGAGAAAAGGAACCCTGATGTTCAACATGCGACGAAGTAGGTGGAAGATGTCAAAAGGAGTTTAAAGTGGGGGTGTCTCCTAATCTGTCTTTTTTAATGATCTCTTTGTATGATGTTTTTGCTTGCGGGACTTGTGCTTATTGATGAATGAATAATTCTGGGATATGAATCCTAGTCTACATCACTGTGTATCTTATGTTTCCCTTGCGAAAGTGTTAGAGGATAGACTCCTTGACAAAAATTAGATACCATGTTGGTTTAAATCTTCCATTTCCTTCAAAATACCCTCCTCATTTGGAAGAAAATTATTAAATTAAAGAGGAAAGAAAGTTTGGAGGAAAATTCTCAAAAATATTAAAATATTATAATTTTGAAACTTTTTTCTCATGATATTATCTTATCCGTTTTCTTCTATTCAAGCCAAGCCTTAGAGATGTTGGAAATACTAACATTTAAATCTTTATTTAATTATAGAAAAAAGTGAATCATAAACTAAAGACCGTCTTTCAATTGAGAAACAATGGCTTGATGTAAAGAAACGTAAATATGTAATCTGATAAGTGTCTTGTCTGGGGCCTTAGTCCGATTAGTATCAAGTGCTTCCCTCAAAGTATCCAGAAGTGTAAGGTTGAGTTCGAATTCTCAGCGTGAGGCTATTAGTTCGAATTCTATGCAGGGATTATAGAAGTTGAATGAAACTAGACGAGACTGGAGGGTCAGGATTGTGGCGAAGCAAGAGAATCCATACGCCTTTGAGGCTGCCCACAAAATTCGCGTACAATTTTGTGGAGGTACTTTGAAGCTTGAACAATGAAAGCATACCCGCCAGTAATTAATATAAAAATCATTTGATTTTTTTGATGATTAAAGAAGTTAATAAACATGTATATTGATAATTTTCTCCAAGATTAATTTTTCTGATTTATAAACTGATGTATAATCAATGTATTTCAAAATATATATTATAATTAAGTAATTATTTAGATTATTTTAATGTCATAAAACAAGTTAAATTGCTCTTATATTAAATATTAAATAGTATAATATAATGGCAGTTATTTTCTTGTAATGCCATATGATAAAGTACAGGTTGAACTTTCAGTTTGCAAACAAGCTGCAAAGCAAAAGGTAAGAATAATGGCCTTTTTGCTGCAAAAAACGAAACCTTTCTTGTATTCCCTCCTATGAACAAAAATTACATTCCTCACCCACCCAAACACATGCTTGAGCTTCAATGTTATCTGCCACTGACAAGCATTTCCATTACCAGATCATTCCACGAGTCGATCGGTCCCGGCAAGCACCAATGCAAACAATCATTCTGAACCTTAGTATTTGTATCCCTCGCAAATGGCTGGTATTGCCGGTACGGCCCCGGGTGCCCATCAGGTCTTAAGAGGGACAGAAAAGTTGTGTCCAGAAGATTCAAAGTTGCACCATGGTTGGATCCTAATGATGATGCAGCCTTCTCAAATTCATCTAGCTCAATTTCACGCATAATGGAATCTACAACAATAGGATCAATCTGACCGTCCTTGAAGGGCACTGTTCTATTGCAATACCCTCCACTAAACCATTCTCCATTCTCAAAGTGATCTGGTGTGGTGGTTCTGAGGAAAACATTAGCACTGCGGGGAGAGTTTGTAATGAAGTTAAAAACCAATTTCAGTGCTTTTCGGTATGCATATTCAAACCCTAACTCTGTTAGATTCTTTCCTGGGCAGTAATGGCAGCCAGTGACTGTGCCATTCTCATGGTATATTGCAGTCTTGAGAAACCATTTGCCACCAGCAATCACAACATAATCGAAATCCCTGTACCGGTTGGTCCATTTGTCATCGAGGCTGTCTAGATAAAGCTGTATTTCTGATGAGGAAACTCCATTTATGTCCTCAAAGATGGCTGATTTTACGAGGAAAGGGGTCCATATTACTGAGAGTGTGAAGTTGTGAGTGGGGAACTTCCATGTCTTGGATTTGTACTCCTCGTCATGGTAGATCTCAAGAGCTGGTTCCACCTGCAACAATATAATAAGTGAAACTTGGGTCAAGTTCTCACTTTGTAGGGACTATATTTGCAGCAAACAGAACAATCCACAGGGCTGCAAATAGGGAAGCTAGCTTTATATGTGGGGCCAAATCTATTGACTGTTATAATGCAGAGCCAAAAGTAATCACATCACCAGGTTCAGCACGTGCGCGCACACATATATATGTCTTTCTGTTTTTTTCTTGAACATATGAATTTTTCCACTCGAGCCAATCATATTTGAAGTACTGTCAGACGTTTCTCTCAACAGGGATTTAAACCTTAATTTGTCAAGTTATGAGGGACTGACTGACTTTGTTTTTCAATTTCATATGCATAGTAGAAAGAATCTAGGTAAGACTTTGATAGCTTCTGAGGTCATGAGGGACTGTCAGACGCTTCTTTCAACAGGGATTTAAATCTTAATTTGTCAAGTCATGAGGGACTGACTGACTTTGTTTTTCAATTTCATATGCATAGTAGAAAGAATCTAGGTAAGACTTTGACAGCTTCTGAGGTTGTGAATGTGTTCCATGAAGCAAGTTCTTCATACTTGGCGGTTCAAACTTACCACCAATACTGAAGTACCTGTTTAATAGACTATGAAAACTGCCAGGTCTTTCAATAATTATGGTAGGTAAACCTTCCCTGAAAAAGACATTATGCCATCTTTAAAAGCGGTGGACCAGAGGACCAGACCAAGGATGAAGATGCTAGTTGTCCTCCACTGCAAATTAAATTGCCAAAATTGACATAATCCCTTCCAGGATTCTTTGATCTACAATACAATAAGTTACTTGCTGAACAATTAATGCTTGTTTGTCAATTTCTCCCCTACAATTAATGCTTAAATAGGATTCATTATATTCTTTCTGTGTCCTCCAAAACCTCATTTGATATGGGTAAAGTTGTGAATATTTTTTCAACTTAAGACATATTTAATGAATTAATTATCATTCGTTGTTGTTCCTCTTAAATTAGTTATTGTGGACTGGAGAGAGTTTCTTACTCTCACTCGTCCTACTAACCATACCCAGATCAGCTTAAGCAGATCCGTACAGACTGCAGAATTTATCTCAGATCTCATATATGTTCATGAACAGAGTCCCTTTATCGCAGGTATTGGCTTTTTACTGGATTGAAAAATACTAAAGGCAAGTCCAATGAAACATATTTCACACAACTTGCTGAAGTCTGATGTACACATTACAATAAGTACTAAACCATAATGCAATGAATAGAGAAGTGAAACGTTTATGTCAGATCAAGAACAATGATTTTGAACCAATCATGGGAAAAACATGTCAAAAGAGAAAATGGAAGTGTACCTGAGAGAGTATGCAGAGCAGGGACTGGACATGGTTACGAGAGATGGAATCACCAATAAAAGCCCAGGATTTATCCCTCATGAGATGAAGAAATTTTTGTGGATTGAATTTGGGCAATTCGCAGTCCCTTGAACTCCACCTCCAGTACAGGTAGCCTGTGTCAGGACGTCCGTTTCTCATACAGTTCTGATGATCTTCAATCTCATAGCAGCTCTCATTGGTGTACAATGGACCAGAAGGGTCCGGTACCCAGTCACCCACAAAAAGATCACATTTTTCTGAAACTGCGTATTTTTAAATAGACATTCATCAGTTCATAAACAAAAATAGCATTTGACTTTCGACCAGATTTAGATTAAATTACTACTTTTTGAGCATTTTACTGCGAAGCCACAACGGATGCATTCAATTAATTCATGTACTTCTGAAAATCCAACAATTGATCCTATCATCAACTATGTGCTTTAACCAAAACTCACTAATCACTTTGTAATCGGTGAGTTAATAAAGCTCGCAAGTAATATCACCTAAATCGAAAGCGGGAATCAGAAATACTTGTGCGATTCCTGTTTTGATAACAATTTAATGATTTCTCAACATCAAAAACTGGAAAATTCTGAAGCGATCAGTACTTAAAAGACAAAGCTGAATGTTGTTAAGCAGAAAGCCTCAGATTCGTTGCATTTCCAGGAACTGAAACTTAAGACCAACTAACAGTAACGGACTCTGCAATACAACAGAATACGCAATGTCTTGGTGCTTCAGACACAAATGAGATAAGTTGGAGTGAAAAGAGTTATGTTCCACTTGATGCATGTCTTGCCTCCATGATCAAGATGAAACCATATATACTTGGGTGCCAAAAAAAGAGAAAATTTTCTCACCTTTCTGGGACGTTTGGCTCTGGTTTGCCGGAAACTCAACAGAATCAAGAACTTGAGAAGGAGGAGGAGGAGGAGGAGGAGGAACAGAGGACTCTGCTTTGTCGTTATTGGGAGCAGGAGGTGTCTCTACCACTAAGAATGAGCTGAAAGAATCGGAGAATAGAAGACGAAGAGCGAGACCCACTAAAAAAACTGAGAGGAGACACTTGAGAAAGGCCTGGCTTTTGTGTTTTTGAAGGAAGAATTGGTTCGAAGAAGACCTCATTTCCTTCATCATTTGGTGTTAACAGAGGAAACCAAGATAATCTGAGGAGGAGGAAGGACAAGGCAGAGCGACAGAGACTAATATAGGAAGCATTTCTCGCGTCGCGACCAACCAAACCGTGCTTAGCATAGCATGAACATCATTTAGGTGATGATTGATTATTATTTATTCAAAAGAAGAAGAAGATTATCCCTTATTTCTTTAAAGATTATAATTTAGTTTTTAGTTTTTTTACCGGAACTTGCAACTCCAAAGAAATATAAGAGATCATTTTAAAATTAGTGAAGATATTGTAAAATTTGTGCTTAGTAGTTTACACACCTAAAAAAATAATGAAAGAGTTTGACAGGAAAAGATAGCAAGGGGATAATACCTATCTAGTGTTTTTGGAGTAATTATTAAATGGTAGTGATTTGATTTGATTTCATGATCCTGAGTGATACATTTCTTTGAATCTGAATCATTTATGAGAGGGTGAGCAAGTTGACAGGGTGTTAAAGCCTCTCAAGGATTTAATGTTAATTAATGATTTGTGATTGAAATTCATGAATGGTTGAGATGCTTGCTTTCACACCAGCTGGCTTTCACTTTAGCTTTTTCCTCACAGCACTTTCACAGTTCTCTCTCTCACCACACACACAGACACCCCATAAAGATTTAGATTAACTTAGCCTTGATGTTGCTGGCCAACTCATCATTGCTTTGATAATTTATTTACTTATTAACTAGAGTAACATTAAAGGCATATAGGAAAGGCTATCATTTCAATCTATTTTCTTCAATTAATGGTACATCTTAGATACAGGTCTTCTAAACATTTGGATTTTTTTTACCAGAAATATAAATTCATTATAAAGAAGTCAAAAATGCAAACACAAATGAAAGCTAGAAAAGGAAAGACTAGGCTCTTGTCTGCTATGATTGCTAAAAAAGGTCGTTTTCCTTGTTTGCTTAGACAAGTACGTATAACTTCTTGTTTTGAACAGTTAAGTCCGTTGGACGTTATTTCTCCTTTAGATGACCGACTTTATTGAAAGACGTCAAGATATGAACTTTTTTCAACATGTTCAGGGTTATTACGAGTATCACCTGCAAGATGGAAAATCGGACCCCGATGGTTTAATGGGTAATATCAAAACCTGGGTTTAAAAATATCCATATCATTATTATCCTGAATTTGTAATGTCTTCACTTTTAAGAAAACTTTCAGAATTTACTATATCTACATCATCAAACTCTAAAACGAGATCTTCTTCTACCAGTGAGACTGCATTTTAGTGTTTAAAAATGCAGGAAAGATGAGTGCGTCTAATTGAAAGATAGATGTGTTTTAACCAAAGAAAAAGTTTAAAAATCAAAATAAAGCAGCAGCTTTTACTCCTCCATGCAGGTGCATGTGTTTTGAGAGTCGGAGGGAACAGAGGCCTTTGTGATGGAGCCAGGTCGTCGAGTGACTCCACAGAAGTCGGTGACGGTGACGGTGACCTGAATGCATCGAGAAGGTCGTGATCAGCTTGTGAAATCATCTCAGCGCTCTGTTGGAAGCGCTGAGATGCCAGAAACCGACAACTGTTTGGCCATGAAATCGTTCATTCCCATCGCTTGGTTAATGAAGTTATTGCCTCAAGGAATCAATCATACTCTACTCATGCAAAATAACTTCACCTGGCAATAGGATTTGGATGATTCCTTTTCAGTACTTCGTAATTTCCCTCTTTCTTCTCTGTTGTAAATGCTATATTTTGAGCAATATCATCCTTTCTCAATTCTTGACAAATTTAACCAGTTAATTATCATTTCTAAATTTTGATGAATTAATTTATATTATAAATCAGAGAAAGTAAATATGTTGTGGTGCTGAAGAGGGATAATATTTTATTTTTTATCCTATTTATAAATCATATAATTATATATTCATATGAATGTAAAATTTTACTTTTCATTCATTGTTGTATAGGTGACCATGGTTGGATCATAATCTCTACCATTTGATAGATTCATATGATTTCACATCTGAAATTGTTTTGCATGTTTTAAAATAGGGAGTTGCACCAGCCCAAATGATTCAATTGAGTTGGGATTTAATATATCAGATTTTCTAAAATCTGGGAATTTTTTTTTCATCTTCACAAATGGTTACAACTGCCGGTTGTCATGGTCTAATACAGGGGTTCCTAGAATTCTCTAGAAATCACTTGAAAACACTTGTATATACTAGGATATTCTAGAGTTCTCCATACATTTTTCACATGTGTAAATATCTAGCATAAATATCTAGATATTTCCAAGGAAAGTTCTTGAAGACAAACGTAGGCCATTAGATCGAATCAATCTCCACCGTCCATTGAGAAGGTGAAGTAGTATAAATACCCCCAAGGGGTTCATTTGTAAACCACCAAACTATTGAAAGCATTCAAGCATTCTCCCAAGTTCTCCATCTCTCTCTAATTTCTCTCTCTAGACTTCTTTAGTTCTCCCAACTAAGTTGAGTCTTGAAAGGCTTACTAACGAGTTCTGAGCTTAAGTTTGAGCAATGCTTGTTATACCGCACGGAACTTCCATCGAGTAAATACTAAGCCGTGATATAGGGCGATATAGCTGAAATATTATAAAATTTCGGGGTCTGGAGGTGTAATTTTTTTTCAATAGCAAACCCGCTCCCAAAGTTATTTGGATGTGAGTGCCCAACAACCGCTGAGCTTTGTCTCCGTGCATTTCATATTTATTCCCTCATCATTTTATTCCCTTCTCTTCTCCTAGCCGTGGGATCCACCATCAACTTTGGGCTTTATTATTTTGATAAAATTAACTTTTTAATTCCTCAACTTTTGATTCATTTATGATTCAATACTCAAATTTAAATGTGACTTGATCTCTAAATTTTTAACTCACTTATAACTCAATACCTAGACTTCTCATTTTTCAAAGCCAATTTGCCATTGAGGCTTGTTGTCCTACTTCTTGCTGTCATGATTCTGCATGTTTGGGAAAGCTTTTTTCTAAAAATGCACGTAAACCACAAAAAGCATCTTGAAATCCTTAAAAAAATTTCGAAATCTGTAAAATCTTTTCTCCTAACGAGGTAAACTGCATACTATGACTATTGTTGCTATCCTTATAATGTAGTCGTCGAACAAACTGTTCATGTCCTTCTCTGCAGTTTCAGAGACTCTGACATGAGTTAATAAAGCATGATGATCTCTGGGTGCTGATGATGGGATTGTGTAATCGTAGATGATGGTATAGCTTCTGAATTTTGAGGCTTTGTGCTAGTGGTTTTGGTTTGAACATGAACGCTTCCAGCCGGAGAGGACGGCGGAGAGTCAAATGCATTTCCTCTGTTGCAGATTGACTTCAAAGACGAAAATGGTTCCTTTAAGTTGTGGACGAAACCTCCATTGTAAACTTGCAGGGTCTTATTAGTCATCTACGTCACATAAGAATACTAGGGAGGATAATATAAAAAATGAAAAGACCAGATATTGAGTTATAAAAATTTAAAATTTTGGATACTAAATATTGAGTTATAGTTAAAGAACTGAATAATAAATTGAATTAAAAATTGAAGGACTACAAGATTAATTTTCAATATTATTTTATCTAAAATGTATATTTTTCGACTGAAAATCTCCTGGGTATATCTAAATTTAATTGTTTTTAAAAACACGCTTTTAAATCTTGTCCAAGTTTGCTTCCTGTATTTGTTCAACTTCACTTAATTCTATTGATACTGACACTATTTCGCTGATAATATTAAATGCAAAAGGAGAAGAAGCTCATGATTTCATACTTTGACACTCATAATAAATTGGAAATTTTCCAATTATATTGGACCATATATTAACAGAGAACTGTTCCTGTGATCCTTGCAACAAGCTCAGACCATAAAAATTACACTTTTTAATGGTGGACTATAGATGCAAACATGGTTCACTAAACCGGACCGGCCGGTTCGAACCGGAAATCAACGAATCGGTCTCCAGACCGGTCCGGTTAGCAATTTGACCCCGGTTTGGGGTCGAACCGGTCAACCCGGCCGGGTTAGTGGGTTGACCGGTTTGATCTTTTTTTATTTTTTTTTAAATTTTTATTTAAAAATAAAATAATAAATTGTTAATATGAAATTTAAAAAAATAAAAAAACAGAATTCATTTTCATATAGACACAATGTCGCATTTGCATATACTTATCTTCTTTTTAATTAGTTTTTAAAATGATGAATTATTTTAAAATTTCAAATTTGAAGGTTAAAAAATAAAAAACAGAACCACTTATCATATATATTTTGATATTTTGTTAGGATGAATATTTTAAAATTATAAATAATGTTGGAGAATATATAACGTACAAGTATATGATTAGTTTAGTAATTTTTACTT